>CM064971.1:78044964-78164208 GCA_032847665.1 Solanum chilense
ATAATGTATTTCATTATTATAAATTTTTCCACTTTATTTTGACATTATTTTTTCAACTAATTATCTGATTAATTATACCATCTTTATATCTTATCCTATTTCTTCCTTGACTTATTCTAGGAATAAATTAAAGATTGTTTATTCCTTCAATATGTCAAAAGTAACCAATAGACGATATAATCAAACTTACTATTTCAGCATTTCACCTTCTCAACAAAGATACCATAACAACAATTTTTATCAAATATATCAAGAAATTAATGTATAGAAGAAATCACAATAAGAAAATACATGTCTCAAATTCTCGATAGCCATATATAACTACAAATTTTGTTGATGGTGCTCAAGATTTAATAGTAAAAATTACGTGTTATATATACAATATAGTTTTTTCGCATCGAAATTTCAATTAAATCTGAATCATACACTGCATGATTCATTCTGGAGGTGGCACTCCCAACATGATTTTCTTCAAACTCAGAGCTCAAAAACATCTGATTAAGAGTGAAGCAGTCTCATGTTTGTAGGTATTCATCACTTGATCACCCTTCAATCTATATTTCTTATTCATTAGCTTTTTCCAAGCGGAGATTAATTAATAAAATTAAAACAAAAAGTTTTGCATATTGATGATGATTAATAAGCTTAAACTCAACAATAAATTACATGAAACTCAAATTTATATAAATAAAGTTTACAATACATTTATTTTCTTTTTGTAATTTTTGGATCTTCCACACCAAGAAGTTCTTCAAGAACACTATTATCAAGACATTCAAGTTCAATAATTTCCCTACCTTTATAATTTGTTGATGATGATGAACTAATTCCTTTTCCTCTTGAAACATTATTTGTTGATGAACAAATAATTGAGTTATTATTATTATTATTACCATAATATAAAGGAGGACAAGAAAGTTGATTATAATACTCATTTGGAAAATTTAAGGTAGCAAGATGTCCTCTTAGGTTAAATGCTGCCTTATCATAAGCTCTAGCCGCCTCTTCAGCCGTATCAAACGTCCCTAGCCACTGTCGAGAACCGGGCCTGGTGGTTGGATCACGTATCTCCGCCGCGAATTTACCCCACGGCCGCCTACGAACACCGCGGTATTTTACTTCATCCTTCTCTTGCATGGCTTTTTTTCCTCTAGATGAATTTCCCTCCATGTTATAATATGTATGTTATAGTTTTTATTTTTTTTTTCTTATTTGATAACAATTAAAGGATATCTATATATTTATATAGGGGTCTATGGAATAGTGACACGTAAGAAATTAATTGTAGCAAGACATTATTATATATTATATTCCAAAGTTCTATGTATGGAAGTACTTGTTCGCGATCGATTTTATTTTATGTGTTTTAATTTAATCGCAATATAAAGTTTAAGAAAATTACATCTTGTACAATAATATTAATATGTCGTTTATTTTCTTATAAGCACTAGTAATATCGGATTTTTGAATATCAAAATATAGAGAAGTAAAAGAAATTAAAAAAGTAAGTCAAGAGGATTTAATGTATATAAGTATTTTCTTATTCGTAGGATTTATTCGGACCTTTTTCGATAAAAAATATTACTATGCATATACATGATCAATAAAAAAAAATTATGTATATACATCTGATGTTTGATTTTCTTTGACTAGTTTATGTGTCTGTTTCTTCAAATTTTAAACTCTCTTGGTAAGAATCCTGAATCTAACTCTTCGTCATTGCATAAGGGAGTATCATTATTATGTCTAAAATAAATAAGAATATTTAGATTAAAAAGTTACCGAACACAAAAATAGGTATAATTTCTTTGGAACAAACTAAAAAAAACAAAGTAAGACAATTTGAATAGGAGTAAGATAAGTTTGTTTAAAATTATGATGAAATTCAATAGTTGGAGTAGATTCTAATACGTATGTGATATTATATTCAAGAGATGTTTATAAATTGCTTTTTACTGCTAACACTTTATATCCATATAGTGTTTTTGACTAGAATTATTTTATTCGAAAATATATTGGATTTGGAAACTAATTCTAATATCAGAAATTCAGAAATCTACTTCAAAAAAAATAATTCAAACATATTTGATTAATGTGTATTTTTACTTTAATTTTTTATTAAGATTAAAATATCTTTGTTTGGTGTCAAACTCGAGTTTCCTGGATTATATTGTTAAAAATGATAGGAGAACAGTAATTTAATTACAGTGACCTTAGATTTTTTTTAAAAAAGAAAAGGGTCAGAAAAATATTTTAATTTTAATCGACAATGTCTTTACAATATCAAATTCTATGGAGAATATTTTACTTACTGCACTCTTTAATAATATATTTTAAAGATATATATGTGTTCACATGGACACACTACTATTTATAATTATGTAATATTTATGATGTCCACGTGGACACATATACCTTAAAAGTTAAAATATACTATTAAATAATGTAAAGGACTAAAAAGTATTTCCCAAAATTTAATATCATTATAATAATTTCGATCAAAGTTCAAATTTATTTCTAACGTTTCCCCTAATAAATTAGATAAGATTCCTTAATCTTACAAGATCTAATTTAGTATATATGGGAAGATTTACCTTAGTATTGTCTAAAACTTTTGATGAAAACGTAATTTAGTAATTTGCGTTGGGTGTAATTTATCTGTACATATATTCCTTAGATGTGTACAAAGAATCCGTTTATTAAGTATCAATTTTTATTTCAATAAATTGGAATATATACTCCTAAAAAAAATTATTGGTAAATGACAAAAATCACATACTTTTAAGGTAAAATTATCATTTTTCTATAGAAGTTTATAACTAGAAAAATCACCCAAACTGATACAATAATATAAATGCTGATACATTAATCTGATGCGTGAGATACATCAATTGTTTAAGATACATTACATTTTTATACATGATACACTAAATTGATGTATATTTTACACATGATACTCTAATATAATAAGTGAGATACATTAATTTGATGCGTAAAATATATTAATTTGATATATAAAAATAAGAGATTTTGGAGAGTTGTCAAATTAATAGATGATAATTTGAAATATCATTATGCAAATGAGATCAATCTTTGTATATATTAGACGCAAAGAACATTTTAACTTATTAAAACAAATCAAAAAATCATTATTCAAAAATGATATATAAAAGGCTGAAAGACGATAAATTCAATTAATTTGAGTCCGAAAGGATCAAATAAAATATAAGATATTATTATAATATTTATAAACCAAAAAAGTCAATAAGAATGTAATTATACATGTGTGGGACCGATCATTAATTAGGGGCCACAAATTCAACAATTTAAGTTCTTTTTGGCTATCTATGGAAGTGGAATGGTCAAATAGTTCAAAAGAAGTTCTATTTGATCTTATTCACATGTTCAACAAAAATTAGGAGCCACAATTTAATTGCTACTA
Organism: Solanum chilense; assembly: GCA_032847665.1. Taxonomy (NCBI): domain Eukaryota; kingdom Viridiplantae; phylum Streptophyta; class Magnoliopsida; order Solanales; family Solanaceae; genus Solanum; species Solanum chilense. The sequence goes on from CM064971.1 coordinate 78,048,407, forward strand.
AATATTCAGAATTGTGATGTATTGATAAGATTGTTTTATTCGTAATAAAAAATTTGAATTCAAGCTTCAAATACAAAAGATTCATGTTGGAAATATTATGTTAAATATCTTACAGTGCGTGATTCAGCTTTAAGGATGACAATGACGAGAATATATTTTAAGAATAGTACTTCTCTCTTTTATCACGAGAAAGAAAATTATGTGTAATTAAATACTTGAATCTTATTATAATAACGTCATTTTATTTTGAAACATTTTAATTGGTATAGAGGAATGATGTTATAGAAAACATATAATATAACATAAGATAAAAAATTGATTCTAAAGAAATTTGATTCTTATAGTGAATTGTACTTATTATAAAGGACGATTGTTATAGAAAAATGGGAAAAGATTCAAATATGCCATCAAACTTTCAGAAAAACTCATTTCTGTCATCAGTTAAAAGTTTGACTCATTTATGTCATTACTGTTAAAGAAAAGGCTCATTCATGCCATTATTTTTAACGATGGTTTTGCAAAATCATTTTTGACAAACTTTAAACTAATGACATAAATGAATCTTTTATGAAAGTTTAATGGAATATGAGCCTTTTTCCCAGAAAAATTTAACGGGATATTTATAATATATTATGAGTAACTTCAATTAGCACTCTATTTTCTCGCTTGTTATTCCTAATTTTGGTTTTCTTAACTAATTCAAATATAAAAAGACATCAACAAAAGGAAGACTATTTTTACTGAATGTAAACAAACAATTCTTTTATTCGATAATAAAATTTCTTTTTTCACAATCATTTCTTTCATATTGCCAAAATCATAATATTAATAGGGTATCTCTAAAGAAAAAAATATATAAAGAATTAAATAAAAAGAGATTGACAATATTGCAAATTCAATTCAGATAATTTATTTTTAAAAGGATGCTAATGTTTATGGTTTGCTTTAAGTCACTTTTGGGCCTGCTAATAATAGGCCTAAAACTACCCTAGTTTAGATTTTGAATTTTTACATATTTTTTTTAGTTGCTTTGAAAAATTATTAACTACACACTAAAATTTTGGCCACATATAAGTATATAGTGACATGATATATGATATTTGTTATTTCATGTGATGAGATACGTTATCTATGAAATAAATATTCAAAGAAGGAGTGTTATAGAAATATTTATAAGACAGAAATTCTCATTCATTATATGATTATCAAATAATAATCTTCCTCTCTCTGGTCTATATCTTTCTACACGTTACAACAAAATTTCCTTTTTATAGAAAACATATTTCATATTATTTGGAGTAAATAAAATTCAAAATAAAGAAAAACATTGGGCAACGGACAGAAATCACATATTTTAAAGGCAAAAATACCATTTGTCCCTTATAAGTGTATAATTACAAAGATCCCTCAAACTGATACAATAATATAAGCGTTGATACATTAATCTGATTAGCAAGATACATTAATTGTTAAGTAAGATACGTTACATTTTATACATGATACACTAATCTAATGTACATTTTTTACATGATACACTAATCTGATGCGCGAGATACATTACTCTGATGTGTGAGATACATTAATTTGATGCGAGGAAATGAGCAATTTTTGAAATTCGTAAAACCATAGGGGATAATGGTATAATATTATCCAAAAAAGTTCTAACTAAATTTCCTCTGGGCCTTTAGAGGTTAGCCCAAGCGATAAGGCCCAAGGGCAAGCAGATCGGATACATGTGAAAACATATTAATATCACACGAAAAAAAGTGTAACGTACACAGAGAATTAATTGAAAATGAACAAAATAAAAATATTTATTATTCCTTGTCAATTTTCATTATGTACCTTTATTTTATTTTTTTTAATCTAAACAAATTAAAATTTCATTTTTTTGCTCATTCTACAGTATATTATATATTGGAGAATTCAATAAAAATTAAGGTACACGGACCTTCTTTTTCTTTTTAAGCTTAAGGATTCTACATTAAACTTTTCCCATTTATATATTATGGATAATGTTTTTCTTACATACCAAGATAAATTTTTGACACAAAGTTATATTTAATGTTAGATCCACCCGTAACACGAGTCCCCGTAGTATAAAATTGGCCTGTGTTACGGAGTGTTTTCGAAAAAAAATGATACATCCGTTCGTAATTTAAGTTCTCATGAGTATAAAATTATCTTTCTTACGGAGTGCTTTCGAAAGAAAAAAAAACGATGGGGTCACAAAGATTGTTCTTTTGGCTCCTTGTTGAGGTCCAAATATAAAGAAATAAGGTTCGTAACTGAATAAGAATATCTAATTAGTGTAATTAATCCTAAAATTTATTAATGATAGACTCGTAAATATTATTGTTTGCTATTAATTTTAAAGTGATAAAAAATAAATTATAATTATTATAAAATATGAAGAAACATAATTTATTGATAAACATGACTGTGGATACAAATTTTGTTTATTTCATGATTCTTCTTTTCTAAATTTTTCTGTAATTTGAGGGTCTTTTCGATCATGTGGAGAGTCCGGTCACATCTTTATGAATATTTCTTTAATTTATAGAATTCTCGAAAGTCGTTAGTGATGCATTTCTCGATGACGTGAAGAGTCCAGCCATATCACGAATATTTCATAAATTAATGAAATTTAAAATATCTCTTTGAAGAAAAAAAATAGACATGAACTAACTGAAACTGAACACGTTTTACAGAGTTTCAATTGAAATTGATACGTCTTATAGGCTCTTATAAAAAATTTATATAATCATAATAACTGGAACCAAGAAGATTTAGACATAAAATCCTTGTCAAATGAACAAAATGTAGGGTTAAACTAAGATTCACCTATGTAATCAACCTAGTTAAAATGCTTAAGGTTTTAAACTTATTATAATGTAAATTAGGCTAAATATGCATCATGGCAATTGCATTTTACGTCTAATTACTATGAATCTCTAGCTCTTGTGTTTAAATACATTGAACATGTACAAAATTCTAATTAAGATTAAATACTGACACATATCTTAACCTTTCTTTAAGGGTCTAATCGTGTCTTAATTAATATTCAATAATCCTATCAAATTTTAGTGTTGTTAGATAGATTCACTTAGCAACACCAAATTAAATAGTCTTAAGTAATTATTTTAATTAATCTGGATAATGTTTTGAAGCATCCTGCCACTGCTTATTGATGTGATTAAAAATAAAATAAGATTAATTATTACCATATGTCTGCACTAATTTGGTGGGGACCCATGTATAGATTAATTAATACACTTACTCGTCAAATCATATGTAAATTAAAACATCTAATTACACTTTCATATTTATGTCAAAGAAAGTTTTAGTACAGCGGTAAGTATTTTTATATTTTACTCCTTAATTTAATCAGAGGTCGCCCTCTTTAAATATATAATCGTCTTTATTTAGAGGAGGGTTATATCCTCTAATATAAAACTTTTAATGTGATTCTAATTAATTTAATGAGACCATAATACGGATATTAGTCACTATATATGATAGAAGATAGATTTATGTTGCTTTGATTTGATTAAATGTTTAATTTATTTTTCTTCAAAATTATCATTACAATAAAATAGGGTCCAAACATCACATATGATCATATTCATATAGCTAATCAAATTGCTGAAGCCAAAAACAATAATAAAAGTGATTAACATGCTTTTGGAGATCAATAAAGAATCATTAAGAAAATATTTTTGTTTGTTTGTGTTAATCAAAATTCTTAATCTTGCTAAAAGTGAAGAGAGTATGATTTTCTAACCTTTAAAGCTTAAGGGGTTACCCATATAAAAAATAATAATACTACTAATAAAGATACGCTAAGGGTGTTTACAATTCGAATAAAAAATAATTTAAATTGATTAAATAAATTAATTTTATTCGGACTTGGTCTATTTGATGTAGATTTTCAAAAACTAAAAGTATTTGATTTGATTATGATTTTGTTCGAAAAAAATCAAAAAAAAATCAAATAGAACCAGCAAATTGAATAATATATTATTTTTTATAGACAATTTTAAAGATCTTGTATATGTTTTCATCATAATTTATATATAATTTACTTATGAAAGAACAAATGGCGAAGGTGAGATCATTTATCTTATTTGTTTCATGTATATGATTGTCTATTACAATTCTTTATGAGACAGAAAATGTCACGGTTTCTTTCTTCCAAAACAAATAGTGAATTTTGAAGCTTATTCATAGTAAATTCAGTGATTGAAAGTTTTGTAATGTCAGTCGTTCTAATTATTTTTTATTTTGAATGAATTGTTGTCATTTTTTTACGAAATGAATGAATTGTTTCTTTTAATTTTGTGTATAGTTAATAACCGAATCAAAACGAACCAAAATCGATAACAATCAAATCGATAAATATATATTGTAATTGATATGATTTGATATTGACTCTTTTAAAACCAATTAAATTGATTTAATTTTAATTCTAACCAATAATCAACTGAACTGACCTGTAAACACCTCTAAATATGATACGTGTAACTAAAGAAAAAAAGACAAAAAGAAAAGGAAAGAAAGTCTCTAATGTTTGAAAATAGATTCTATAGTCCCTTGAATATATGTTAGGATAGTTTTTGTTGTTAATAGTTTGTCAAAAATGGAAAACATTTGGTTCCTATCAAATATTTTAACTAACTAAAGATTAAAATGATAAGAAAATCAATTAAAAAGTCCAATCAAATCTTAAAAATTGTAGCACAAAAAGATACATCACGCGCTAAAATATACAACAAAAAATAATAGAAGTTGCACCTCGAATAACTACATCAAACTATAGACAAAAGATAAGAAAATCTTAAAAATTGTATATCTAAATGTGAATTTCCTTATAAATTCTTTGATTTTAATTTTAATCTCCCGTTCAGTCTACAAGGAACTGATTGATTAAGCTTTATCTAGTACTCAGTCACACTCATTCATCCTTAAACAATAATTCTTTTCTCGTTAATTCTATTATTTAAAGTTTTTATTATTTTTTTAATAATTATGACAGATAAAATAAATCGATTAGAACTCAAATGTAAGTATATAAATATTTGAATTAATGAAGTTGGTGGAATACCTAAATTGGTGGCAATAAAGGACAGCTTAAAAGATGCAAGTTGCATGCTATGTTGTGGGGTTTCATTGGCCCTCCAAAATTTTGTTTCTATGATTTGATAAAGTTTGACAAAAATAATATAAGTCATTATTCATTATTTCCTTATGTTCCAGATTCAATTTATCTCGTGGACAATATTTTTTTTTTTATTTAAATAAACGTGTATATTCAAACCTCTTATTTCATAATAAATAGATAAAAATGTTTTGTTGCACTTTTTAATTATTTAGCTTTTTTTTGTTTTATTCGTTGTGTGTTGTTGCAACAAGTGTGGCCACACTCACTTGTATCCACTTAAATTATGTTACTGTATATAACTGAATAATATACTTGAAAAGAAAACTATAAAAAAAATATAAAAAATTTGCAGTTTTAAACCAAAAAAAAGTTGTTGATTATAACTGATGATATTAAACGTATCATAACATTTGTTTGATTAAATAAATATATTTTCTTCCTAAACAAAATTGTACAATTTCAGGTGAGTCTACAATTGTATTTGGCTTGTTCAATATTGATTTGAGGTCACCAAATATAGATAAATTATTTGTTTCCTTTAATTTTAAAAAGATTTTTTGAAAAAAGAAACTATAATAATTATAATAATAATAATAATTAATAAACTTATTTATAAATTTTGTTATTTATTCGTCCAAAATTGCTGGTAGGATAAAAGTTTAGGATATAAGAGTTGCTTCATAAAAGAAGAGACATTTTTAAAAAAAATGAACTAATTAAAAAAAATAGTATGTACAAATTGAAACGGAGAGAATAACTTTTACTCCTTGTGATGATTACTAATTTACAATCTTACCTCGACCTGTTTTTTATTTTAAAAAAAGCCTTATAGATGGATATTTTTTTAGGATATTGTCCAAATAGAGTTCAAACAAGATCCACTTAATGTCCAAATAATATCACAAAGACTTTTGATGTAGGACTTCTCAGCGTAATTTGTCGAATTCTAGTGTAGGCATCGAACATCATATGAGAAATCGAAAAAGAAACAAATAACATCATAAAAGATATTTTAAGTAAGAAGATAGAAATGTTTCTCTCTTTGAAAAAGAAATTTCAAAATTGAATGTTCATTACAACAATAACAAATAGTTTCCATGACACTAGAGCAATGTGGTAATTTGGAGCGAGTGCGACAAGTATCATTTCATATATCGTGAAGTAGACGAAGCACATGAATTTATTACTTTGAATTAATTTTTCATCATTTTCATCAACAATCATATCATTATTTAATATTCACTAAATATTTCATCAAAATTTTGATGTTCACGTAAAAAATTATGTAATACAAAACAAGCAACTACTATAGAGGATGTTTTTGTAAAAGATAAGAGTTTGGGATAAAATTTTAATTTTCAAAAGATCCCAAATAACGAGATTTGATCCAAATACTAGAAAATACAAGTATTTGAAAATTTGAGATATTTGCCAAAAATAATAAAAAATTATATAAACAAATATTATTTGTCAAATTCCTCCAAATATTATTTGAGAAATCTATGACCAAACGGGCCCTAAGATTCAAATAATATAGAAAGGACCAAATCCAAAACCTCAAAAGAAAGTGTAAAAATGAAATCAAATTGTCGATCATATATAATAATCAATAAAAATTGAAAATGACCCTAGTAAGTTAGTGTTACTTTAAAACTATGATAATAACAGTAGCAACTTGTTACAAGTGTTGACCATTAAAATGGGGACCAAAATAATATATAATATAAGATATAATACGTGGATAAAAAATATTATAGTTATCGACTATGTACCATGAATCTGTTGCCATCTTATCTAGCCTAACCAAACTTAATATTTCTTCATAATTATGACTTTTTGTATCATTTTTTGTTTTTACCTTTTATTATATTGTTGTTAGTTATCGTTATGTGGCGGCGCTATTTTTTTAACGGATTTTGTAATGAAGTAATTAATCTTTCCTCCGTTTTAATTTATTCATCTAAAAGAATGAAGAAAAAAATTAACAGTATTTCAATTTTGATCAAAATTATTATTATGATATCAATTTTATGGAGGATTTTTTTGTTTTTGCACTATTTAATAGTCTATTTTAAAGTTACATATGCGTTCACGTGGACACGTTACTATTTATCATGATGCAATATTTATGATATGCACGTGTACAATATCAAATATTGCATGGCGATTAAAGTTCCTTTTCAAAGTTCGGTATTATTACAATAATCTCGATCAAAGTTCGGATATATTCCAAAAAAAAATTCAAAAAAAATATATAAAAATATCTTTTAAATTTATGATCTTAAATATGTTGTCTAAAAAGTTAAAATCAAAAAACTATTAGAAAAATTGTTAAAAAAATTAATAAATCGAAACGAAATGATATTTCAATATTTTTTTATTTTTTAATGGATGGACAAAAATGAAGTTAAAAAAAAAAAAAAAAAAAGACAAGTGAACTTGTGAATCTCAAGATTTTTATCATTTATTTTTCCCCTTCTTAAAAAAATTCACTTTGCAAAAACTCAAAATGTCATATGTGAGTTAAAGAAAATCTAGATTTTTATTTTATTTTTTGAGATTAGGAAATTTCTACATCAAATATATTACATAAATTATTTTCATAGAAACATTGTTATAATTAATTATATATTTTCATTTTAACTGATGATGATATTTAAAAGAATTAATATCTCATTTGGTATATTGGATTTAAAAGGATGGACGTATTTACTCCCCCCCCCCCCCCCCCCCCTTTTTTTTTTTTTCTTATTGATACCTTTTGAATGTAGTTTTGATTTTCCACCTAAAATAATTAAGTTATATTCCACCAAGAAAATTTGGCCCTATATATTCTATGTATGCAACGTCATTTTCAAATCTCAATATAGTTGGAAAAAAAATAAAAAATAAAATAAAAATAAAAAATATATGTATATATATATTTTGGTTGAACACATAATTAACTAACTAATTAATTCGGAATGCTATATATCCTATACTTTTAAATATAGAATTTTCCATCACTTTTGAGATTCCTAAAGCAAGGACAAGCATAAAGAGAATTTTCGAATGAGCTTCCTATAAAATATTAAATTGACCAAAAATAAAATATGTTTATTCAATTTGAGCTAAATGCGACTACTTGTAATTTAAATTAATTATTAATTACATAAGAATGAATTATTTCTACCTAATTAATCATACAAATAATTAGTTGGTGATTTAGGGGTCCTTATGTATTTAATTCACTAACAGATTTGTGTGGACTATTTTAGAATGACAAATTAAGCTTTCCTTATTAAGTAAAATTACTAATGCCAAATTTATTATCTCAAAGTTCTATTTTATTTAATTGATTTATAAATCATTTGTATAACAATAAAAGTGTATATGAGTCACTTTTATAATGAAGATATATATGATAAAGTTTAAAATCAAATCAAATTTATTTTGGTTTGGATTGAGTTACACTTCTTCAAAACCAAAAATCGAAAATTCAAATCGAATAGTATAAAATCGAATCGAAAAAGCGAATACACACCCCCTAGAACCATGATTTATGGATTCAAGATCATTTCTAAAAGGATTATGTTAATTTTTTCTGCTATCATTTTAATTTTATCAGATATCATGATCAAGACATTAATTTTTTTTAAGTAGTAAAGAAATAAAATTATTTTATCCTCTGATAAATGAAAAGAGTTTAAGTTGTATATATAACAAGGATATATTTTTCTATCAAATCTCTCAAAAATTATTTACACAATATAATATTTAAGACGTGCTTACTAATATAAATTAAAGTATGTTTGTACACGAATACTACGAGTTGGACCTTTCAATCAATTAGCCTTTTTTTGTCTGTTGTTTTAAAGTATTTTAACGTTATTTGTCTGCTTGATCAATTATAGTAAGGTAATCTTTTTTTAGGACGGATTAAAAGAAAACGGAGTTACACAAAATGGAACTGAGGTAATAAGAAGAATAAATTTATTTATCAAGATTGTGAGTAAAAATGATTCTTCTCTCTTAAGATTTCTTTGTGCTTCAAGGGTTGTTAGTAATGTACTTCTTAAACAATATTGATTTAAACTTGATCTCCATGAAATGATTTTTATTTGAGGTTCTTATTGACGTATTTGATTATTAAGAAGAATCTAGCATATTCTGTTCTCTTTATGAATATCCAAGAATTATCGAGATATTCGAGATAACTCTTCAAAATAAATATAATTCTCTTCATATCGGTATGAACTAGGGTATAATCAGTAGCCTCCAACAACCCTAAAATTTAACACGTCTTGTAAATACCAATTAGGATTGAACATATGTTATAGAATCTCATAAAGTTTCAATGTCTATAATATGAATCTCACTTCTCATTCTCAATTACTTGCTTTGTACTTGACATTTTTAAGGAACTAAGGCCTATACAATTACTTTATATTACTCCTGTTATATACATAAGAGGTAGATCTAAAATTTAAATTCTTTTGATATAACCTCATAAATGATATCTGAAAAGAATAATATATACAGATTTACTCCTATCTTATTATTAAATATTAAAATATTAACTCGAAATCGATATAAATCATATCCAATTCCACTATTGGTCAAATAAATCGTAAAAAGCGGAGACACATTATGTAGACCAAAAGAAGAGCATAATATGTCTCAAAATATAGAATAATAACAATAGTAGCACTATAGAGAAAAATAAATAAAAATAGGTTTCCTAGAAATTGCCAAGAAAATTATAAAGATTATAGTAGCCAAGTGGGAAAATTAACTCTTTGATGGAAAGGTCAATATCAATGTGCAGTATCCTTTCTTATAGGAGGACTTTAAAACCTCAGCAATATCCAAGTTTCAATGACTTTTTTTTTTGTGTGTGTGTGACATTACAAGGGGATCTGTATTTAGACAAATTCAATTTCCATATCATTTTCATATATTTTGTTTCTATTTTAAATTGACAAATGTCATTTTGTCAAGAGTGAATGAACCCTACTATATTCTCTCTTTAATCAAAGGAGTATTACTCAAAATTTTTAAATTTGATATTCGTTGTTCTTTTAAAATTCTGTTATAAAGTTTAGTAAATGGATTTTCTCATGTAAATCTATATTTCATGTTGAATCTATTTACTGAGTTTGACTGACGACTTTGTTGTCAATATGTTGCATTCGTTACGAGAAAAAGAAGAAAAGAATTCAGAATTGAACTTGTAATCTAAAATTAATTTATATTGATAACTGAGATAAAAGTATATATGATATGATCAAAACCTATTGATTTCATGGTATCCTGAATCTAAAGCCTTCGATCCGCCTTCAAGGCGAAGACTATCATGAAAAGTACGAATTCAACAAAATTCAGTAATTTAGTTCAAATCCTATATATTTGTTGAAAAAAATTGTTGAATATATACATATAATAAATTTTCTCGATCTATTTTTGGTATCAACCTACGTCTATATATGATAAATAAAATATAAAATAATTGAAGCAAAAAGGAAAATATATTCCATTCATGACTATTTCCATAAAATGTCATTTTCCATGGCTTGGCATGTTAGTGAACTACTATGAATTTGGCATATTTTTAGACTTAGAAAGAAAAATTAGAAGTTCACATGAATCCTATATATAAAAGGGTGAATGCTGACCAGGAATTAATTAAAGTAGTGTAAGAAAATCAAATTAAGATCAATCACGCAACTGGAAATTTGATGATTCACCTCATAGATAAAAATAGCAGTGTCCAACTTTTAAATATCAAGTAATTCATTGAACTAGTTAGAAAAAAAAAGTATACTTTATTAGTTGAATTTTGTAAGCAACTTGATTCTGAAAGTAATCTTACGAGGAAAGGATTATTAAAGTCTATATATAGAGATCGAATTATCATTCCTTTTTCGATTGGGAATTCTTGACACTTCCTTGCATGTCCAGACCTTGTTAACCGGAGCGTGAATATTATAATTTGGTGTACAGTCTTTAGTGAACTAAGTTGAGATGAGTTTGACTATGAGATATTGTAAAAATGGATCTTGTGCCAAGACAACTTATGAACGGAGGATTGTTCGAGTTATTATATGGAGATTAAATTTTCATTTCTTTTTATCCGATTTAGTATTCTTAAACTTTTAAATGAGATTGTCTTAAATCTAAAATGATAAAATACTCGTTATTTAATATGATATCGCTATACATATCGTCATATCGATATACATATAGATTCAACGATTACTTTTCAGTAATTCAAAGATCCTGAACTATTTTTAAATTGCTAGAATGATATATCCATGTATCATATTTCTGCGGACATAAGAGTTTTACTTTTATGTTCGGTGAAAATTACATGCTATATTATATTTCAATAAAAAAAAACATTTTTTTAAAAACTAATTTTGATAAAATCAGACAAACTAATTAAAATCATGAGAAGTAAAAATGGTCGATCCCACACGACGATTTATTAATTATTCGTGTCAGTTACTATTTTTTTTCTTTAATCTGAATAATTGGGCTGTCATTATCAGATAGTGTCAGCTAAACTTAAAAAATATACGTTCTAGATTTCATAAAGTTCTAAATTTGGAAGGTGAAATTTTAATTTAAATAATAAGTAATGATTAATAATAAAAAATTATTTATTCTACTTGAGATGAAAAGATAAATCATTCTACGTCAAAAAAATTATATTTCAATATTTATTTCTTAGTTTTTATTTTAGCATAACTAGATGTCCATAATACCATTCAATCAAATTTATTATATTTTCTTGCATGAATAATTAATTATCTAATGTTATGCAAACGCCAGAATTTTTTTTTGAAGCGGAGTGATAATTAATTATTATTATTTTTCAATCGGAGATCTTCAATTCAAATTCTAAAGGGATAATGCATAAATAGTCCTTCAACCTATGCCTGAAATCTCAGAGACATATTCATACTATACTAAGGTCTTATTACTTCTCTGAACTTATTTTATTAATATTTTTTACCCCTTTTTAGCTTACGTGGCACTATCTTATGGGCTCAACGCTGGTTGATTTTTTCTTTCAAGCTAGCGCTACGTAGACCGAAAATGGGTAGAAAATTACTTATAAAATAAGACCTTAGTATAGTATAATTGTGTCTCTGAAATTTCATGCATTAGTTGAGGGGGTACTTGTGTATTTTTTCCCAATTCTAAATATAACCTTTTGAAAGTAAATACTTTATTTTCTAAAATTAAAAATTTTAATGCTAAATTAAATTAATTTGACCTCAAAATAAATATGGAACACTAAATCGAAAAAAAATAAAAATCTTGCAGCGACCAGAAAGCGTGACTTTTCTAGAAGCAAGAGAGATTGAACTTTTATAAATCCAAAATAATGGTCAACATATTTATGAGGCAAAGGAGAAATCCCCTTTTTCCCAAATGTAATTTATATATAATTAAAACCATATATTGAATAACTATTACAGCATTGACTCATGAAAATTTACCCATTTTCAATTACTAATAACCTTGATTTTAAAAAAAGCTAGACTTGAATATTCTACTTTGAAAAATTTCACAATTGAAATTTCTTTTGCAGCAAAATTCGACCAATTCATTCATGGAAAAATAAATAAAAATGAGTCAATATATTTTTTTTATTTTGGAACGTGCGTTATATTTTTCTCAAGGCACATGCCTATGATTTTTGGTCAAGAAAATTAAATATATTATCTGTTGAGTTTCCAAAATTCGAGTTCCTAGTTATAAGTTATGCAATAAAAGAGTTAAAATTTAATCAATTTTAATATAGAAATTAAGGAAATATATATCTTTAAACTATCGTAAATGATATGTAAGTACTCTTCGTCATATTTTTAAGACATTGATGTTTTTGTCGTCCAAAAGTTAAAGCATACATACCCTTTATGCTAGCGGACATACATGTGTCATAATTTTTTTCACGATTTTATATATATTGACGGATAAATTTGCGTCACATTTCCCTTTTTTTTAATCTTCCTTTAAATGAAGGACACATAGACTCTAGTCTATAGACGACAGAGGCACCAATACCTCAAAATTATAACAGAGAATATCTGCATGCTATTTATAATAATTTGCAAATATATTTATTTTGTTTATCTTTAATATAAATATCAAATATTAATTGAGAAAAAAACGTGATCAAAGTAGTTTATTTATTTGTTACTTGTTAATGAGTCAAAATTACTGCAGTAACAGTCAAAAACCTTATCTTATACCGTTCTTAATTAATTCAGCTATGCTTGGAAAACAAGTTTGTAGTTTCAAAGTCAGATAGTGACGAAAGAAAGAGTTTATTTTCCTTTTGAATTTAATCTCGAGACGGAGTTAAAATTTAAATTTTTTGATATTAAATGTTAATAATTAAGTTCTGAATTTTATTAATATATATATTATATAAATTTTTTAATACAAATATATTAACCGAACTAAAGCTACTCATTTCGAGAATAATTTTGTTAATTTCAATCTACTATCTTTTAAAATATTGAATTAAAATTATATTGTTAAGCTATTCATAGATTTTCTTTTTTATGTTGACAAGAGAATATATCGTTGTTATTCTTTCTTTAACTACACCATTATAATATAATAGAAGCAATTTACACTAGATAAGCCTTGTACAATGAGTCGAATAAACATACAAAAATATCAAATTTGTGATTCTTTCATTTGAAAAATCGCTTGCTCCACAAACTCAATATATATTCAAACATTTGTTGATTTGTTATTATATACCTAAAACAAAATTTTTATTAATTAAGTAGGTGATTCAACTGGATTTTATTTTATTTTTATATTGGGATCACATATATACTTTGAGACTATTTCCCCTTTTTTCTTCACCAATAATTTTGAAAAATAATTAATTTTTTTTTTCAGGGAAAAATAATTATAAATAAAAATAAGTGAAGTCAATAAAACGTCCAGGTTGCTGACGTCATTGAATCCGCCGCCTTGATTGATTTGCCCACGTGCGCTATTGGCCCATTGTTACAATTTGCCATTAAAATAATTAACAACAAAACATTAAAATATTCTCAAAACATCCTCCTTGGTCACTCTTCTTTTTTTCATTTCCCCATTTTACCCTTCCTTTCTCTTGCACTACCTATTTTACCCCTAATCCCCTATTATTATTATTTTCTTTTTTTAAAAAAAAATTCCCGTCCGATATCCAATACCCACTCTAGAGACCAACCAATTCAGATTCGCACCAGAAAGTCTCATTCTAGAAAGTAAAACACAACTTTATCAAAGGCAATCCTATATCACGTGCTCGAACTAGACAAGGCTGATCAGGAATAAAGAAGTATTTGTCACTTCATCTAACTTAGATAGTTACTCCCTCAATCTCAATTCATGTGGCATATTTTAACTTTTGAAATTCAAATACGTTTATCATGACCTTAATTTTTTCATACATCTTTTGAATGTGATTTATAGTATTTTTTTTGCATAATCAGCAACATATAAGTTTTATCTCAAAAAAATTAAAAATTCTATGCTCGAATTTTTTATTAAACTTAAATTGTTCGATTTGTCGAAAAAAAAATATTGGGACATAAAAAGTATTTTATTTTTTTTATATTTGGCTCCACCTACAAATAATTTAATAAAAAAATTTCATGTCCATTTAGATTTTCCTTGTGGGACCCATTTCAATTTTTAGATATATATAAACAAGGCCAACCAAGCCCAAAGTTAATTCTCCTAGTATTGGACTATAACTTGAAAAAGAAAAAAAACAGAGCATCCCAAAAAAAAAAACAGAGCATCCCAAAAAAAAACAGAGCATTCATTTTATTTTTTTTCAAAAAAATAAATGGATTCTTCTTCTTCATCATCTCAATTCTTCTACTCAATGAATTCTGATTTAAATTCATCAGATTCTTCATACGAATGGTCCAATTTCAACACACAATCTTATCTCCCTTTCAACGTTAACGACTCCGAAGAGATGCTTCTCTTCGGAGTTCTTAACGCTGCTCATGAAGAAACAACATCCGAAACAGTTACATCGCATCGCGTTAAAGAAGAAGAAGTTACCTCAGAATCCGAGGTTATTGAAGCAATACCGGCGAAGGAGAAGTCGTACCGAGGTGTTAGGAGGCGTCCATGGGGTAAATTCGCAGCGGAGATAAGAGATTCTACGAGAAATGGGGTTCGAGTATGGTTAGGGACATTTGATAGTGCGGAAGATGCCGCTTTAGCTTATGATCAAGCCGCGTTTTCAATGAGGGGTAATTCTGCCATTTTGAATTTTCCAGTGGAGACTGTTAGGGATTCGCTACGTGACATGAAATGTCACGTAGACGATGATTGCTCCCCTGTAGTGGCGCTTAAAAAGCGCCACTCAATGAGGAAAAGGAGCACGAATTCCAAAAAAGTTACTAGTAGTAAAGTAGTGAGGGAAGTTAAAATGGAAAATGTAAATAATGTAGTTGTGTTTGAAGATTTGGGTGCTGATTATTTGGAGCAACTTTTAAGTAGTAGTTCAAGTGATCAAAGTAGTTGTGATGCAGCTTATTTTAGTCCATGGTAAAATCAAAGATTAGTCCATGGGTTTTTTTTTTATTAATTATTTTATTTTTGTTACTTTTTTGGGGGTGGGGGNAATCAAATTTCTTTAGAATCAATTTTTTATCTTATGTTATATTATATGTTTTCTATAACATCATTCCTCTATACCAATTAAAATGTTTCAAAATAAAATGACGTTATTATAATAAGATTCAAGTATTTAATTACACATAATTTTCTTTCTCGTGATAAAAGAGAGAAGTACTATTCTTAAAATATATTCTCGTCATTGTCATCCTTAAAGCTGAATCACGCACTGTAAGATATTTAACATAATATTTCCAACATGAATCTTTTGTATTTGAAGCTTGAATTCAAATTTTTTATTACGAATAAAACAATCTTATCAATACATCACAATTCTGAATATTTAGTAGCAATTAAATTGTGGCTCCTAATTTTTGTTGAACATGTGAATAAGATCAAATAGAACTTCTTTTGAACTATTTGACCATTCCACTTCCATAGATAGCCAAAAAGAACTTAAATTGTTGAATTTGTGGCCCCTAATTAATGATCGGTCCCACACATGTATAATTACATTCTTATTGACTTTTTTGGTTTATAAATATTATAATAATATCTTATATTTTATTTGATCCTTTCGGACTCAAATTAATTGAATTTATCGTCTTTCAGCCTTTTATATATCATTTTTGAATAATGATTTTTTGATTTGTTTTAATAAGTTAAAATGTTCTTTGCGTCTAATATATACAAAGATTGATCTCATTTGCATAATGATATTTCAAATTATCATCTATTAATTTGACAACTCTCCAAAATCTCTTATTTTTATATATCAAATTAATATATTTTACGCATCAAATTAATGTATCTCACTTATTATATTAGAGTATCATGTGTAAAATATACATCAATTTAGTGTATCATGTATAAAAATGTAATGTATCTTAAACAATTGATGTATCTCACGCATCAGATTAATGTATCAGCATTTATATTATTGTATCAGTTTGGGTGATTTTTCTAGTTATAAACTTCTATAGAAAAATGATAATTTTACCTTAAAAGTATGTGATTTTTGTCATTTACCAATAATTTTTTTTAGGAGTATATATTCCAATTTATTGAAATAAAAATTGATACTTAATAAACGGATTCTTTGTACACATCTAAGGAATATATGTACAGATAAATTACACCCAACGCAAATTACTAAATTACGTTTTCATCAAAAGTTTTAGACAATACTAAGGTAAATCTTCCCATATATACTAAATTAGATCTTGTAAGATTAAGGAATCTTATCTAATTTATTAGGGGAAACGTTAGAAATAAATTTGAACTTTGATCGAAATTATTATAATGATATTAAATTTTGGGAAATACTTTTTAGTCCTTTACATTATTTAATAGTATATTTTAACTTTTAAGGTATATGTGTCCACGTGGACATCATAAATATTACATAATTATAAATAGTAGTGTGTCCATGTGAACACATATATATCTTTAAAATATATTATTAAAGAGTGCAGTAAGTAAAATATTCTCCATAGAATTTGATATTGTAAAGACATTGTCGATTAAAATTAAAATATTTTTCTGACCCTTTTCTTTTTTAAAAAAAATCTAAGGTCACTGTAATTAAATTACTGTTCTCCTATCATTTTTAACAATATAATCCAGGAAACTCGAGTTTGACACCAAACAAAGATATTTTAATCTTAATAAAAAATTAAAGTAAAAATACACATTAATCAAATATGTTTGAATTATTTTTTTTGAAGTAGATTTCTGAATTTCTGATATTAGAATTAGTTTCCAAATCCAATATATTTTCGAATAAAATAATTCTAGTCAAAAACACTATATGGATATAAAGTGTTAGCAGTAAAAAGCAATTTATAAACATCTCTTGAATATAATATCACATACGTATTAGAATCTACTCCAACTATTGAATTTCATCATAATTTTAAACAAACTTATCTTACTCCTATTCAAATTGTCTTACTTTGTTTTTTTTAGTTTGTTCCAAAGAAATTATACCTATTTTTGTGTTCGGTAACTTTTTAATCTAAATATTCTTATTTATTTTAGACATAATAATGATACTCCCTTATGCAATGACGAAGAGTTAGATTCAGGATTCTTACCAAGAGAGTTTAAAATTTGAAGAAACAGACACATAAACTAGTCAAAGAAAATCAAACATCAGATGTATATACATAATTTTTTTTTATTGATCATGTATATGCATAGTAATATTTTTTATCGAAAAAGGTCCGAATAAATCCTACGAATAAGAAAATACTTATATACATTAAATCCTCTTGACTTACTTTTTTAATTTCTTTTACTTCTCTATATTTTGATATTCAAAAATCCGATATTACTAGTGCTTATAAGAAAATAAACGACATATTAATATTATTGTACAAGATGTAATTTTCTTAAACTTTATATTGCGATTAAATTAAAACACATAAAATAAAATCGATCGCGAACAAGTACTTCCATACATAGAACTTTGGAATATAATATATAATAATGTCTTGCTACAATTAATTTCTTACGTGTCACTATTCCATAGACCCCTATATAAATATATAGATATCCTTTAATTGTTATCAAATAAGAAAAAAAAAATAAAAACTATAACATACATATTATAACATGGAGGGAAATTCATCTAGAGGAAAAAAAGCCATGCAAGAGAAGGATGAAGTAAAATACCGCGGTGTTCGTAGGCGGCCGTGGGGTAAATTCGCGGCGGAGATACGTGATCCAACCACCAGGCCCGGTTCTCGACAGTGGCTAGGGACGTTTGATACGGCTGAAGAGGCGGCTAGAGCTTATGATAAGGCAGCATTTAACCTAAGAGGACATCTTGCTACCTTAAATTTTCCAAATGAGTATTATAATCAACTTTCTTGTCCTCCTTTATATTATGGTAATAATAATAATAATAACTCAATTATTTGTTCATCAACAAATAATGTTTCAAGAGGAAAAGGAATTAGTTCATCATCATCAACAAATTATAAAGGTAGGGAAATTATTGAACTTGAATGTCTTGATAATAGTGTTCTTGAAGAACTTCTTGGTGTGGAAGATCCAAAAATTACAAAAAGAAAATAAATGTATTGTAAACTTTATTTATATAAATTTGAGTTTCATGTAATTTATTGTTGAGTTTAAGCTTATTAATCATCATCAATATGCAAAACTTTTTGTTTTAATTTTATTAATTAATCTCCGCTTGGAAAAAGCTAATGAATAAGAAATATAGATTGAAGGGTGATCAAGTGATGAATACCTACAAACATGAGACTGCTTCACTCTTAATCAGATGTTTTTGAGCTCTGAGTTTGAAGAAAATCATGTTGGGAGTGCCACCTCCAGAATGAATCATGCAGTGTATGATTCAGATTTAATTGAAATTTCGATGCGAAAAAACTATATTGTATATATAACACGTAATTTTTACTATTAAATCTTGAGCACCATCAACAAAATTTGTAGTTATATATGGCTATCGAGAATTTGAGACATGTATTTTCTTATTGTGATTTCTTCTATACATTAATTTCTTGATATATTTGATAAAAATTGTTGTTATGGTATCTTTGTTGAGAAGGTGAAATGCTGAAATAGTAAGTTTGATTATATCGTCTATTGGTTACTTTTGACATATTGAAGGAATAAACAATCTTTAATTTATTCCTAGAATAAGTCAAGGAAGAAATAGGATAAGATATAAAGATGGTATAATTAATCAGATAATTAGTTGAAAAAATAATGTCAAAATAAAGTGGAAAAATTTATAATAATGAAATACATTATTTGTCCTTTCATTTACACATAACTCCCCACCACCCCCCACCACCCCACCCCCCAAAAAAAATGTTGATTATATAATATACATCATGCGTGTCCAATTTAAAATGCATTTCTTGTGCAAAATAAGGAAAATCACTAGTGAAATTACTGTGTTTTAAAGAGTGAATCACTTTATAATTATTCCCCTTTGACTCATTCAAATAAAGAATAAATAGAAAAAAGAATAAAGTTCAAAATAAACACTTGATATTAGGAGATGCCATTTCTAAGTTAAAAAAAGGGATTATTGTCCAAAAATGTTGAAGATTAAAAGTAAGCAATTTGGGTATACATGTTTGATACCGAGAAAAATATTTTTTTAAAAAAAAAAATTAAAAAAATTAGGAAAATGACTTTCTTAGTATAAATTAAGAAAATATGTTTCACATGCAAGTAAACAACATATTTCAAAATTGATTATGGGTGTGTTTGGTATGGAGGAAAATGTTTTCCATGGAAATGTTTTCCTAGAAAATGTTTTCTTAGAAAACAAGTGGATTTTTGGCTAATTTTCTCGTGTTTGATTGGTGAGTAGAAAATATTTTCTGGAAATGATTTTTAGTGTTTGATTTATGAATAAAAAATGTTTTTGAGAGACATCTTTTAATTTTACTAGAGTAAAAAATAATTTATGACATAAAAATATTTTTCAAAATCAAAATTATTATTTTTTTGGGGGTGGTGGGGGGTGGGGGCGGGGGGAGGGGAGGGGATAGGAGAAAAAATAAAAAATTGAAGTTGATAGTATTTTTAAAAAATAAAATTAATTTTTTTTGGGATTGGGGTGGCTGGGGGCTGGTAGGGGGGCTGGCCGGGAGGGGGTAGGAGGGGTAGGAGTTTAAAAATAAAAATTTGAAGTTGAAAATATTTTTAAAAAGCAAAATTAATTTTTTAGGGAGGGGTTGGGGTTGGGGGGGGGGGGGCTGGCCGGTGGGGGAGGGTCAAGGATCATGTGAAAAAATAAAATTTTGAAATTGAAAATATTTATTTAAATTGATGTTTTTCCAAAAAAAAATGTAATTTGAAATTGGAGGACAGTTATGGAAAATATTTTCCTTAATTTTCGAAGGGAAGTCATTTTCCTTAATTTTGAGGAAAATAAATTGATTTTGAAAATATTTTTAGAAACTTTTATCCCAACCAAAAATGAGAAAATTGGAAAACCTTAGTACCAAACACACTCTATATCTTTCTTACCTCCATTTACATCCATCACACACTCCTATCCCCATCCCCTTGAGTCTATAACTTATACATAAATATTTTTTACTGAAATGTCGAATATAAATTATGATAGAATGACGATAACAACATCCAAAATCTTCCGATATATGATTTTCTTTAATAAATTCTGAATCTTCTTTTAAGATTACATGCATGGGGAACATATATGGTGACACCATGATAAGGTACCTATATGCCAAAAATGAATTTCAAATGTTATCTAAGTACGACTAATTATATTAATTAATTAATTAAGAAAACGATACAACGCTACCTTTAATATTTATTAATTAAGTTTGTGTTTTACTTCTCTAAATAAACACTGTGATTAGCTTTTTATATATTCTTTTTTTCTTCTTTGGGAAATTTAAGATGTGTGCTCATGACTCAAAAATAATAATAATAATAAGAAATTACTCGAAATATATTAGTAGTAGTTTTTAAAAGATTACCCTTTATACTTAATTTATAAAAGAACATTGATAAAATTGAATACTCAGCAGGTATATAAATATACATTTTATACCTTTAGGATAAGCTTTTACTTTTTATATATACAATAGGCTTCGAAAATTCTTTGCCCTTGGTTTGTCTCCTACTAAGGAAATTTTCTTCAAAAATAAACGATTTTCTTAATTGATTTTAATTTTTGGTTAGTAAGTAACAGAAAATCACTTATTTTTTTTACCTTGGCCCGATTCAACCCAAAACACGATATTAATGATCCAGAATTGAGATCTAACTCCCAACACTAACACAAAACACGACTCTTAATTTCAATTTGAGACCCAACTTTTATCTGAAATCTCAATCTCGGTCTTGACTCAGCACCTGACGTCCAATCTCAATTCGGGACTTGACTCCTGACCCTGACCGGAGGCCCAAGAACCAACCCTAATTCGGGACTCCACTCCTAACCACGATCCAAGAGTCAGGATTAGGAGTCGTTTCCTAGGTGGAGGTCATATCCATGATCTCAAATTGGGTGGTGAGGTTGATAGAGATTTTGAAATAATCTATTGATTTTGTTATCGATTTAATGTATCTATATATGAAAAACTGACAAATCAAACCAATAATACACGTACAAAACAAGACTTACATATAATGAAGATAAAACTTATAGTTTAATAGTACCTATAGGTATGAGTTCAATTCTCACAATCTCTTCAATACTGATTTTCGAAATAAACATAGACCTATTAATGATCCCTTACTAGTAGTAGAAATTATGTCCAAATATATGTAGCATGAATGTGACAGATATCAAAAAAATTAGACATGTAGTCATGGACTCAATTTTATTAGTTGTCAGCTCATAATAGTCAACCTAATGAAGAAATTATGAATGGCCACAAACTTTTTATCAACTTGCATTTCTTTTTGTCAGTGGTATAACTGACAAAAAAATATATGAAAAAGCATATAGCTAAAAATTTGTTGAGAGAATATGACAATTAGTATTTATGATTATAAAGACTTCAATTTTTCTTTTGTTGACCTTTCAACATTTGCATTTACCAAATATAGTGCTAGTACAATTGAGTTACAAGAATCGTAGCATCAAATTGATTGCTACATTCAAAATTAAGAAAAAAAATGAAAATTTCATAGTGAAATTAAAATAGAGTATATGATAAATAGACATAGAATATTATTTAAATTAGTAGACGGAGCTATAGGGGCGGAAGGGGTTTCAGACCGATTACATTATTCAAATTAGTGGACGGAGCTAGAGGGGCAGAAGGGGTTCAGACGAAACACTTCTTCTGTAAAAATCATATTGTATAAGTAAGATGTAAATATTTTTTTTTTCTTAAACGTATATATATGATAAATGATGAACTTTCTTAGTGAAAACTTTTTGCATGCGTCCGCCACATTTGAAATGATCTTTATTTCCTCTTGTTTGTCTCTTCATCACAATCAAGAAGTTCCTCCAACAACTTATCATCCAAGTATTCAAATTCAACAACTTGCCTTGATGACGACGACGATGATGATGAAGGCATTGACGATGAAGAATAAGAACCAGCACTATAAAAATGTGAAGAGCTACTAGGTAAATTATACTCCTCAGGAAAATTTAGTATAGCTAAATGTCCTCTCATCGAATAAGCCGCCCTATCATAAGCTCTTGCTGCTTCTTCCGCAGTATTAAATGTCCCTAGCCATACACGTGCCCCTTGTCGTGCTGAGTCACGTATCTCCGCTGCAAATTTACCCCACGGACGCCTACGTACGCCTCGATATTTTATCTCTCCACCACCACCATTAGTTCTTCTTTCATTGCTAGGATCTTGTTCCATGTTTAATTTTAATTCCATCGCTTATTAATGGACTATATATATATATATAAGGTGGCAAAGTGATTTTGGCGCTTATAAAAAAGGTACAAAATTTTGGTCTTTGGTTTTAAAAAATGGACGATGGAGAATAAGCCAAGTGGAATATCGTAGGGTCCAAAAATGTTCCCACGTGCTGAAAAAGAAACTTCTTTTTATTTATTTTTTAGACCAAAGTTTTGATGCAATGTATCTGGAATGGTCAAACGATGGCTATTTTGAAAAAGAATTCAAGTCTTCTTTTTTTTTTTTTTCATCAGCTTTTAATTTTTGCATGCATGTGTATTGACTTCTTTTTGGTATAATATATGTTTCAAGTAATAAAAAGTTGTTTTTTTTATAAAAAATAAATAAAAGAGTTAGTTATTATTGGTCAAACTTTATATGTGGTACCTTTTTAAGGTAATTAAGTGATATTTTTCTACTTTGACGTAAAGTGAAGAATTATGTGACTATCTATTTCATTATGATTAGGAAGTATTTAAGAAACATAATACGTGTCTTTACTGATTACATTTGTATAGTTAGCATGACACGTGTCGCTAGCATCAGAGTAGATTTGTATATGTCTGACACGTGTCACACTTATATCGCATTTGCATTATGCTTGTGTGATTATTTTCTATTATAAATAGTTCGTTATATTATGCGTTTATCTCGAATCAAGAGAATAGTATCTTAACTAAATACATCTATTATATCTTAGTTAGATACATCTCTCATCTACGATTCATAGTTATTTCCATAAAAATGTGAGAAAGAGCTCAATACCAAAGGGAATTATTCAAAAGCGTTACACATTCAGGTATGTTTCTTGATTGAAGTAATAATATATAATGTATTGCAAAAATTATTAAGTTTCATGATTTTTAAAATTATTTTGATTTTTCAATTAAATTATTTATGTTTCACCATATATAATCGAGAAAATGATAACACCTTTTTAATGATGAAATTCATAAAAATAAAATTTGGAAAAATAAAAAAATCAAAATAATTTTATGTGGGGGCACATTAAGGTTTATAGTGTCCATTGAGTTAATGTGAGGTCACTTGCTTATGCACTTGGCTCTACATATAACGAAATAATAAAAAATAGTTTTTTCCCATAAACAGTAAAATTATTTGCAGGGTATACATTCATTAATTTTATTAATAATGAGATTTCATAATGCAAAATATTAATTATGCGGTAGGATTTTTATTTTCTACTCGTTGGCTGTTGGAATTTAAATGTCAAGACATGAGAATCAATGAGTTGGGGGTGAGTTTCATATATATATATATATATATATATATATATATATATATATATAAATTTTTTTTTTTAATTATATAGAAACGTGGAGTGGTAGGACAACCAAAGGTAAAATTGTAATTTTATTCTAACAAAAATTTATTAAAAAAGATAGTAAATAATTTAGAAAAATCTTTCTATATATAAAGTGAATAATGATCAGGGCTAAAAATATAATTTCACGCTATCAAAAATGATAACAAGAAAATTAAATATTTTTAGAGATATCTTTAGTTGTTTTTATTACTATTAACTTATTTTGTTATTACTTCATTTTTTTTTTAGTAATTCAATTAATCGTACTTTTAATTTAATATTTGATATTATTTATAAAAAATCGATGGTTTTGATTATAAATTGATTTTTAAATTAGTAAGATTAATATAATGATTACTTATAATTATGTGAAAAATATATCTGATAGCTATTAAAATATTATGCTTAAAATGACAAAATAAAAGTCAAGATGATTTTAAAATATTTTTTGACGTATATAAATTTTATTTGGCTATACTTTGAATTGAAGAAGGTTGACCAATTAATTAAAAACATGAAGGTCTAAAATTGAGGGTCAAAACACAAATAATTTATCGAAAGGGTTTAGACGTGGAAATGTACTAATGCCTATGGAAACATAAATATTGTATGAGTTTATTTTTATCAAATAATGTGGCTCTTTAAAATTATTAGGAAAAAGCGTCAAATATGCCCCTAAACTAAAGGTTTAGATATACCCTCCATTTAAATTTTGGTCCATTTATGTTCTCGCCGTCCAATTTTTGGTCTACATATGCCATTTTGGACGTTAGTTGGCCAACTCGGAATATCCAACTCATTTTACTTTTATTTAAATGCCAAATAGATTTTTCACGTCATCTTATGTATTATCACTTGACATTTATATTTAAGGAGAAAAGGGTCAAATATGCCCTTAAACTATTCGAAAGGTCTAGATATACCCCCCGTTTAAAGTTTGGTCCATTTATACCCTCGCGTCCAACTTTTGGTCTACATATGCCCTTATGGGTGTTAGTTGGTCAACTCGAAATATCCAACTCATTTTACTTTTCTTTAAGTGTCAAATGGGATTTCACATCATTTATATATATTATCACTTGACATTTATATTAAAAGAGAAAGGGGTCACTTATGCCCTACTATCCGACCCAATTTTAAAACACATATATGACCGTCTTTTAAATGGTTCAATTATGCCCCTAATCCGACTCATATTTGTGTGAATTATTTTGTTATTTACATCATCATCGCCTGCTGCAGCTTGCAGTTGTGTCTGTAATGTTGTTGCGGTGAATTCATCTGCTCTAGCCCTTGCCTGCCAGGTTTGCGCCTCCAGCTCTGCGTTGCGCCAAAACGCTTTTCAAACCTCGACTTCCTTTTCCTTTAGTTGTCGTGCCATTGATTCCTCGGCGGTTCCAATCAGAGCACGATAGTGTTCACCATTTAAATGGTTCAATTATGCCCTAATCCGACCCATATAGGGTATTTAAAAAAAGGGTCGGGTTGTATAGATTATTTAAAAGACGAGTCGTATATGTGTTTTAAAATTAGGTCGGATAGTTGGGGGCATAAAAGACCCCTTTCTCTTTTAATATAAATGTCAAGTAATAATATATAAAAATGATGTGGAATATCCATTTGACATTTAAAGAAAAGTAAAATGAGTTGGATATTTCGAATTGACCAACTAACACTCATAAGGGCATATGTAGATCAAAAGTTTGGACACGAGGGTATAAATTGACCAAACTTCAAATGGGGTATGTCTAGACCTTTCAAATAGTTTAAGGGCATATTTGACCCTTTTTCCCTTGAATATAAATGTCAAGTGATAATACATAAAATGACGTGGAAAATCTATTTGGCATTTAAATAAAAGTAAAATGAGTTGGATATTCCTAGTTGGCTAAGTAACGCCCAAAAGGGCATATGTAGACCAAAAGTTGGACGGCGAGGGTATAAATAGACCAAACTTTAAACGGAAGGTATATCTAAACCTTTTCAAATAGTTTAAGGGCATATTTGATATTTTACATCACATTTTCTCACTTCCTCAAAGTAAAGTTTAGTTGCTGAAATCAAAATGGAGCTTACCAACATTGAAAGGTCACAAACTCCAATGGAATAACTAAAGTATCGCGAGCTTCAATAATTGAAAGAGCTCCTGAATTCAGCAATTGAGAAAATTGATGAAGCTTTGGCAAAGCTACAAAAGGAGTGTGGCGGTGTTTGATTCTTATATACTCTAAAGTAATTTGGCTCCTTCAGATGATGAGTAATATTCTCCATCAAAATTCGATGTTTCACAAAGTTACATAAGGAGCGTGGTTAGTGTTTTTCCATCTGACATCCTTGAAATTGATTAGGCTTTTTTAGAGGATGAGTAAAATTTTGATGGTTCTTCGTCAAATTTCGTTGTTTCACCAACTAGGTCTCAAAATTCGATGTTTCACAAAGTTACATAAGGAGCGTGGTTAGTGTTTTTCCATCTGACATCCTTGAAATTGATTAGGCTTTTTTAGAGGATGAGTAAAATTTTGATGGTTCTTCGTCAAATTTCGTTGTTTCACCAACTAGGTCTCAAAATTCGATGTTTCACAAAGTTACATAAGGAGCGTGGTTAGTGTTTTTCCATCTGACATCCTTGAAATTGATTAGGCTTTTTTAGAGGATGAGTAAAATTTTGATGGTTCTTCGTCAAATTTCGTTGTTTCACCAACTAGGTCTCAAAATTCGATGTTTCACAAAGTTACATAAGGAGCGTGGTTAGTGTTTTTCCATCTGACATCCTTGAAATTGATTAGGCTTTTTTAGAGGATGAGTAAAATTTTGATGGTTCTTCGTCAAATTTCGTTGTTTCACCAACTAGGTCTCAAAATTCGATGTTTCACAAAGTTACATAAGGAGCGTGGTTAGTGTTTTTCCATCTGACATCCTTGAAATTGATTAGGCTTTTTTAGAGGATGAGTAAAATTTTGATGATTCTTCGTCAAATTTCGTTGTTTCACCAACTAGGTCTGGCTAATCATATTAATGGTTTTAATTTTACATTTCAATATGTATATATTGTATTAAACGAAATAAAATTTGTCTTTTATTCAGTATGTGTTAGTTTTTCATTCATTGACATTGAAAATATATGTTTTGAATGATTTTATAATTAATTAATTTGTTTGTGTATTGACAAGTGAAATATACAAACAATGTTCTGAAAAATCCCTAAATATATAATATAAATTTTTAATTTATATATATATATATATATATATATATATATATATATATATATATATATATATATATATATATAATAAAAAATTATTTTTATATATATATCCTATTTGTATATGCACGAGAAATATACGAACGGGTAGAAATCTACAGTCACAACCTCTAATATAAAAGGAACTATAGTTATAGAACACAATTATCGAAATTATAGCTATAGAGTTTTATCATATCTATTATGTTTGTCATTTAATATGTTTTTTTTCTCTCTACTTTTATACCTCTACAAGTCTTGGGTCTAAAAGTTGGCCCAAAAACAAATTTGTTCCAGATTGAATTACCCACATCTATATTGGGCCCTCTACTGGGCTTTTCATCCAAAAGGAAATATTTTGATGAAGGAAAATATGTTTCTTACTCTCCGGCAACATGAATTTAGAGGTGAATTTAAAATTTTTTCGTATATGATCGTACCCCTTAAAAAAGAAGGAAAAAATGTATGAAGAGTAAATTGAACCCGTAGTCCTACAGATAAATATCGCAAACAGTCGATCAATTTAATTATTTAGTTTTCTTGTGGTGTGGGTGTCATTAGATAATAATTTTGTAATTGTTAAAAAAAAAATACGCCTACAACAAATCGTTATATTACAACATTATGAATTCACAAGTTTCATTTTTAGCGTTTAAATTCACCTCTGTATATCTTGATAATTAATGAGTTAATCTTTTTGACTCAACGAGATAACTATTCATTCGCATTAATGAACTTATCAGTAATTAAGTAGTGAATGATATTAATTTGACAAGATGAAACATTTGTTTTGAATATACATTGATTTTTCAATTTAGTAGGATTGACATAACGTTTACTTATAATTATAGTTTAAATATATCTAATATCTATTAGAATATTATGCTTAAAGCGACAAAATAAAAGTCAAAATAATTTTAAATATATTATTTTACTTTTATAAACACTTATTTTACTATATTTTTAATTGAAGAAGGTTGACCAATTAATTAAAAATATGAAGGTCAAAATAATGTGGCTTTTTAACACTATAAATACATTTGTGATATTGATATTCTGTATCACATTTTCTTATTTGCTCAAAGTAAAGTTTAGCTGTGGAAATCAAAATGGAGCTAACCAAAATCGGAAAGTTGCTAACAACTCCAATTGAAGAGCTGAAGTATCATGAGCTTCAACAGCTGATAGAGATCCTGGAAGTAGCAATTGAGAAAATTGTTGAAGCTTTGGCGGAGCTACAAAAGGAGTTCGCTGCTATTTTTCCATCTGTAAAAGTTGGAAGCGATGTGGCTCCTTCAAAGGATGAAGAGTGAAATTCTTAACCAAGTTTCGATTTTTGACCAACTAGGTCTTGCTAATTATATCTATGATTTCAATAATTTTCATTTCAATATGTTTATCATTTATGAAATGAAATAAAAAAACTTATGTCTTTTATTCGGTAGTACTAATTTTCATTCTTGACATTGTAATTATATGACTTGAATTAACAAGTAATAAAAGATAAAAACTATATAACATAAAGAATTAAAAATCATGTTTGTTAGCTTTTTCAATAAAACCTTAACTCATTAAAAGTGGGGAAAATTGTGCAGAATAGCAAGTATATTTAAGCTATATCAAATGATATAACTATTTTTTTTTGGGAAAGTCAAATTCACATCTATCCATATATATAATATTTTTTCCTAACTTGTATAATTCGCCTGATTAGTACGATTCGCCGATTTGCATAAATTCACAATTTGTAAAATTGGATTCTCGATTGTACAAAATCAAAATTGGTATATGCTGACTCTACCCATTTGTATATGATTAATGAATTCATAATCCGCAACAAACATTCCATATTTTTTGTCATCACATTTGTATACCAAAATATACAAATAGACTCATTCGATATACATATGTGTTTTATAAAAATTAATTGCAGGACCCATTTGTATACGGAATATACAAGTAGACCCATTCAGTATACTATGTTTTGTATAAAAACTAATTGCAGGGCCCATTTGTAAATACACAATTAGAATTATTCCATATAAATATGTGTTGTATATTTGTAGTATAATATTGTTCATATACAATTACTATGTTTTATTTTTTATATCAAAATATACAAATAAATATTTTTATGTATCTGTGAATCGAGATATACAGATTAATATTTGTAGCAAACATAAAGTTTGTTGTGAAACACAATTATACAAACTATAGCTAAATCATATAAATACTATTTTTATATTTGCTAAACCTAAAATTTGCTCATAAATAAATCCGTCCATCTCACCTAAATCAACTGTAAACCCTACAAATTCAAATCAATCTTCAAGAATTCCAAAAATAAGAAAATATAATGAAGATGGATGTTGTTTTTACAAACAAACCCAAAATCTATGCTTTTTACATTGCTAAACCTAGTACCTTAATGTGTTTTCTCTACCCTCAAATGGGTTTTAAAAAGTTCTAGGCTTTGACACAAAGTCTCAGTTGTTTGGCCAAAAGAAGAGATCTTTTTTAATTTGTTTCGTCTTTTTTTTTTTTTTTATAATTTATCGATTTGTATAAATTCAAATTTTTTTAAAATGTTTTATAAATTCAGATATTTTTTATATGCTTACTCTATCTAGTTTGTATATCATTTATAAATTTATAATGAATTACCATGTATAATGATAATTTAATAATACAAACAAAGTTCCAAAATATCCCTTGATAAATAATTTTTATATATGTATCACATTTGTATATTCACAAGCAAAATATACAAACGGATAGAAATATACAAACGCAACCTACATGAAAAATGAAACTATAAATATAGAACGAACTATCAAAACTATAGCTATACAGTTTTAATATGTCTATTTAATTTGCTATTTCTGAAATTTTCTCATAAAGTATACCTCTACAAGTATTGAGCCTAAAAGTTAGCCCAAAGACACATCTATACTGGGCTCTTAAAATGGGCTTTTAATCCCAAAGAAATATTTTGATGAAGGGAAAATATGTTTCTTCCGTTTTGTCAATATTAATTTAAAGACGGATTAATTTTTTTTATTATACAAGCGTACCCCTAAGAGAAGAAGAAAAATTTGTATTAAGTGTGAATTGACACCTTAGTCCTTTAGATAAGTATCACAAACACTCAATCAATTTAATTATTTGGCTTTCTTGTATTATGAGTGCTATTAGATAATAATATATTAATTATAAAAATACCTAAAAGAGTTTGTTTTATGAAAATATCACGAACTCACATGTTTCATTTTTAGCATTTTATTTTGTCCTTGTGTCTGATAATTTATGAGTCAAACTTCTTGACTCAACGAGGTAACTAATTATTCGCAATAATGAACTTATCAGTAATTAAGTAGTGAATGATATTAATTTGACAAGATAAATGAAAATTTGTTTTGAATATAAATTGATTTTTCAAATTAGTACGATTGACATAATAATTACTTATAATTATATGTTAAATATATCTAATATCTATTAGAAAATTATGCTTAAAACGATAAAATAAAAGTCAAAATAATTTTTAAACTATTTTGTTTACTTTTATAAATACTTGTTTTACTATATTTTCAACCGAAGAAGATTGACCAATTAATTAAAAATATTAACATCATAAATATACTGTGATATTATATTCTACATCACATTTTCTTCCTCAAAGAAAAGTTTAGTTCTGGAGAACAAAATGGAGCCTACCGATTTTGAAAGGTTGCTGAGAACTCCAATTGATGAAGTGAAGTATCATGAGCTTGAACAATTGAAAGAGCATCTGGATGTAACACTTGAGAAATTGAATGAAGTTTTTGCAAAGCTACAAAAAGAGTGTGGTGGTGTTTTTCCATTAAATCCTTCCAAGTGATTTGACTCCTTCAAAGGATGAGAAAAATTCCTCATCAAGTTCCGATGTTTCACCAACTAGGTCTTCTAATCATATCTATGATTTCAATACTGTATTTATCATTATATGAAATGAAATAAAATAAAACTTATGTTTTTTATTCGGAAGTGTTGTTTTTCATTCATTGACAATGTAATCATGAGTTCGGAGCCTAGAGGGTATAAAATATTAACAAAAAATTTATATTAATCAAAACGATAAAATCGCTAGAAAAACAACGATTTTCTTCACTGGAAAAAGCAAAATGTGATTATTTTTTTATAAAAAAAATTCAAATCGCTACCTAGACAGCGATTTTCACAAATAATAATATAATATAATAATATGTGTTGAATTCACAAATAATAAAAGATAAAAATTAACTAACACAAAGAATTAAAAATGATGTTAGTTAGCCTTTTCAAGAAACCTAAACTATTGTTTAGGGAAATTCTAGTTCACATGTATATTTTCGTCATATCTTGTTTTAGCGTAATTTGTTAATTCGGCTAATTTTATGATTTACCGATTTTTATAAATTTAAAATTTATATAATTCTATTATAGATTGTACAAATTCAGAAATTTGTATATTCTTGTTCTATCTAGTTATATACGAGTTATGAATTTAATTTATATACTCGTCCTATTTATATATTCACAAGTGAAATATACTGTTACAACCTCCATAACAAAAGACTACAGGTATAATACATAATCATCATAACAATATTTATAGAATTTTATTAAAAATAATTTATATATATATATATATATATATATATATATATATATATGGCCCTCTAATGGGCTTTCATATAAAAGGAAATATTTTGATGAAGGAAAAATATGTTTTTTCCTTTGTGACAATATTAATTTAGAGGCGGATTTAAAATATTTAGTATATTGGATTTATCCCTCCCCCATCCCCCAAAAAAAATGAAAAAATTGTATAAAAAGTGAATTGACCCCTTAGTTCTTTAGATAAATATCTCAAACACTCAATCATTAAACCTTTAATATTACTGTAGCATGAGTTTCATCGGATAATAATATACTATTTATAAAAAAAATAGGGAAAATTGTATAAAATAGCAAACTAATAACCTAAATTAAATGGAATAGCTAGGGTTTGATTTAATTGTGCTCCATAGCAAACATTATCTAAAATTTGCCAGCGTCTCTCTCCCAGGAATCTCGCTCGCCACTCTCCATTCTCGCTCGCCTCTCTCGCTTTATACACAGAAGTGTATAATTCTGTTTCTGTTTTGTATAAAGCGAGAGAAAATTGTATATACACATGCAAAAATGTATATCTTCGTGTTATACACTTAATTATACAATTTACAAACATTTTACTTTAAAAATTGCAGAGAAAAAGGCCAACAAATTATACAATTGCGAATTATACAATTGCAGTGAAATACAATTTTCTCTAGCTTTATACAACAGAAGTGTATATATTGTGTTTCTGTTTTTGTATAAAGCGAGAAAAACATATATCTTCTTGCTATACACTTATAATTATGCAATATACATACATTTTAATTCGATTCAACTATATGCAAAACAAATTATACAATTGCAGCGAATTATACAATTTAGTCCAGCGAATTATACAATTTAGGCCAGCGAATTATACACTTGTATATGTATAGCGAATTATACAGTTTTTATGTTTGCTATGGAGCGCAATTATGCAAAGTTTGCTATATTATACAAATATGAATTTTTTGTTTGCTATATGTGAAAGTTGCCCAAAAAAATATACGCACAAAACAATTAGTTTTATGAAAACATCAAAAATCCACATGTTTTGTTTTTGGCATATAAATTCACCCCAATGTCTGTTAATAAATCAAGCAAAAGAGGAAATAGTCTAAGTAAAAGTTATTGAGTTTATTTAAAATATCAAGTTTTACCGTCCACTCTTTATATTATTATATTAATGTATACAGAAAATTTTAAGTTACATATATTTTATTAACATGAAATGATCATTGATGTTAAGAAAAATACAAAATTTAAATTTGATTCAATCAAATTCTCGTGCCAAAAGATCTTTCAGTTTCAACATCTAAATTTTTTATTAAATGTGAAACAATCTCAAAATCATTACTTATAGACTTTTAGACAGTAATCTCTGAGTATACATTCAAAGTATTAATGTCAATTAGTGATACTACATTTATATATATAGAAATTGAGTGAATCATCATAATACCATATTTAGTACTATAATATCAATTATAATTAAAAAAATTGTGTCAAAATTAATATTAATTACTTAATTAACTAATTTAGTACATTTTTATTGATGCATGTGTTGGGTAACAGTCAACGCTACCAGTCAAGGAGCACTGAGAGTTAAAGGCCAGTCAACTAACTTGAATGCCAAGATTTGAAATTGTGTAATTTAATTTAATTATTATATTTTTGGGGAGAAATAAAAGATTCCATTTTTGCTATAATGTTTTAATTAATTGAATGTTGTGTCTTCAGTAGCCTTAGAAAAAATTACATTGAGATCTTACATAATTTAATCTTTTTCCTTTTATATATATTTGTGATAATTTGTTGACATTTTTATGAGCAAAGTATTTGTTGGTTGGTGTTTTTTCGTTTCAAATTAATTACTATCATATTTTTTTAAAATATTAATAAGAAAAGTGTTTGACTATTTTTGTAAAATTATATGCCTTAAAATATAATTTGTTTTCATTAAAAATATATTATTACAAATGTGTGTACCTTTTAATAGTAAAAAATGCATGACATATTAGCATAAAATGAATAAAAAAATAAATATATGGTGAAAATTGTGTCACAAACTTTGCTTTAAATGTCAAGTAAAAGGAAGGCTATAGATTTCAAATGGATAGAAATTACATAATATTTACTAAACTTTTTTGTAATTATGGGTAAAAACAACGAATTTAACATAAACAAAAATTAATGAGTTTTAAATTATTGTCAAAACTGAAAGGAAATTAGTGAGAAATTAAACAAAAGGAATATAATAGCACTTTTGGTGACTATTTTGATATTAATCTTTGTATTATTTGATGATGTAAATGTTAAATGTTGCATCATCAAATATCACAAGGATTAAAATTAAAATTTATCAATAAGCAAATAATTAGAATGAACATACACTTATACGTGAGATTGTAAATAATTATTTTTATTTTTTATTTTTTTATCTGGTATTTAAAATTGATTCGTCTGAATCGAATATTGCAACATCTATTTAAGTGATGTTTTAAACGTAACTTTTCTCTAAAATTTAAATTTTAATAACTCTAATTAAAACTATATCATATTCCATGTTGATAAGATTATTAATAATTCTCCCCAAACATTTGTAGATCATCTTAGTATTATGTTCATAATTTTCTCAATTTTCTTAAAGCAAGAAAGTCAACAAGGTCGAGTTCAAAAATTTATGGTGCCAAAATTTTCAAAGATTTTTATTTAATAATTTGAAAAGAAAAAGGTAAGTAATAATTATATATAGAGAGAGTGAGAGAAGCCGTTATTTTTGGCTTTATATTGTGTGTTGATTTATTGGACCATAATATATATTATAAAATCTTTGAAAATAGAACATCTATAATTAGGAAAAGTTACAAGTTTCTTAGCATAGAGGGCATTGCTAATTGACTAGGTGACAATCAAATCTTTTATTTTCGCGCTATATTTTATATTTATTTTAAAGTATTAATTAATATGAATATATATCAAATAGAATTTATTATAAAATAAATTAGTTTTACTATCATATACTTATTTTTCAAAAATTTAAAATACAAAATTTTTAATCATCAATAAAAAAAAAATGTATTCATCTCATCGTCATAAAATACAAATCACCAATAAAGAAGTCTTTATTCTTCTTAACCTAAGTGACTAGTCTTCCTAAATCACTCACCACTATAGAAATAAATGAGTGTTTTTTTTTTACTTCAAATATTTTTAGTTAGTCGAGATAAATAATATAATTTGACATAAACTGGTGATTCTTTGATTAAAAATTCCCTCCTTCACCAACTTTAATTAAAAGTTTTGAATTCGAGCGCTGGATATGTAAAAAATTCTGTTGGAAATGCTACCTTCAAATGAGTGTGAACCAAATTTATTCGAACCTTTAACGTGAATTCCGAACACCGAGTGAGAAACAAAAAAAATCTCCCCCTTCTATTAGATCCTTTTAACACTTTCTAGGATTCTCCTTTTTCTCTACACCTCCTTTTCTTTTTGTTTCCTATTACAGATTTGACTTTTTATGTGTGATATCTACCTTTTTCTTGAGAAATTGCTTCTGGGTTATTGAATTGGGTCCCAATTTTATTTTAATTAATTTAGTATAATTTTTTTGGCTAAAGTTTCTTTCAAGATTTCAAATTTGGATTTAAAGGGGGTAGGGGCCATAAAGGTCATTTATTTTGATGTGATGTGAATAGAAGCTTAGAAGATACCCTTAACCCCACGTTTGGGGTGGCTAGTTAATTATATTTGTGGGTTGCATGTGCAAAGCAAAAATTATTATTTTCATCCTTCATGATTAAGATTGGATTAGCTTATCATAAAGTTTTAACCTTTTTGGGATAATCACTTCTCATGAATAGCCTTAAAATTTTTACTCCTTTTCCAATTATTAAGGGTATAATTGGATAAAAAGAAAATGAATAGTGTGTTTGGTAATTGGTAGTTTGGTACTATGGAAATTTTAAAAAGAAAAATATAGGATTTTTTTTTTCGATCCGTAAACAAATAATATTATTCTAAATATATGTTTATAATCTAGATGGGGAGTGGTCGTGTGGACGATGTGCAGATGCGTGTTAGAAGGTGAGAAGGACACAACTGATATAGAGTATCACTTGTAGAACTTATTTTTTTTTAGTTCCACTAGAAAAACTCATTTTTAAGGAATTTAATTTTTAAGAGAAACTGTTTCCAACTCAATACCAAACACAACCAATATACTGACTAGTCTAAAACTCGATTCTAGATAAACACTTTTTTATCGTAAAATTAAAAAAAAGTCCCCCTATTCATATATTTTAACATACTATAGTAGATAAACTACATATTTTTTTTTAGGTTATAATCTCAATTTTTCTGTATGGTTTACTTGTATTGTTAAGTGATCCAATAATTCATAATTCTTTTACACTTTTGGACTTTGGTGTATAGAAGTTGAACTAAAAGAATGATGGTAATATCATAATTCTTTTACTAGAACAATTATGTTGTAAATTATTTTTAATTTTTTTCCCCAAGATAGGTACAATAGTAGTATAGTAATTTGCCAACCAACAATAATTTTTTTCTTCTTATATTAATTATCCACACTTTGTGTGTAAGTGAAGATTCCTCATCAAAGTGGATCTTATAATATAATTGTCATTTCATCTTTTAGTTGATTTCTAAAACATTTTACCTAATTTGGTTTGTCATCAAAGTGTTTGATGATAACTTGTAAGAACTTATATTCTGTTAGGTTTACCAAATAATTTTGACACATCAAATCTATCTGTATATTATAAGTAAATAAAAGAAAACTCAATCACCAACAGACACACATTTTCATCATCATCATCATATTCCATCTATTTTATTTTCTAATCGGATTCAATATTCGTATTGAGGTTTGAGTACTAATTCAGAAATCGCACATATAGTCTCCAATAGAATTTTTTCATTCTCCAAAACTTTTAAATTCGAGACCTGTGATTAAAGATCGAAGAAATATATAGTAAAGTTCCTATTCTTAATAATGGCTACACACCTACTACCTCATTGTCATTGTTCAATCAATAACCTAGTATTGGAATTCAAGAATTAAATATATCTATTCATGTCAACATCAACTACTAAAAATAATACTTGCTCTCTTTTAAATAGTTAGTTTTATTTTTTTTTGTTCGTTTTAAAAAAAATATATCTTCCTCAGATTTCAACAATTTTTTAATTAAAATTTTTCACCTGATATATTTATAATCATAAAATTAAAGAATATTTTGATACA
The DNA here is from genome assembly GCA_032847665.1 of Solanum chilense. Classification (NCBI taxonomy): domain Eukaryota; kingdom Viridiplantae; phylum Streptophyta; class Magnoliopsida; order Solanales; family Solanaceae; genus Solanum; species Solanum chilense. The sequence goes on from CM064971.1 coordinate 78,086,102, forward strand.
TATCTTCTACATCGATCGATCTCTTTAGTCTAAAACTACAAAATTTAAAATTTTCTTTTTTTATTTTAGATTTCGTATCAAATTAAAAAAAAATGTAAGCCTTTAAAGTGGTTTTAGACTTTAGAGTCATAGCTATTCTTTCTAAAAGTACATCCAAAAGGTTCATAGATGTAAAAGAATATGAGTAGAAAGATTACAGAATGACTAGTCTATAGCTAGTCAAAATATTAAAGGTGAAATATTTTTTTTCCTATCTTACTTTTAATTAAAAAAATTATCATCACATGCAGAAACCCAAAACATCAAAAAAAAAAATAAAAATTGACCATTGGATAGTAATAAAATATTTATTCCCTTCCTTCTCTATATTCTAAACTTAGAGAAATTTTCCTTCATATACATATTATAAAGCTCAATACACATAATGTCAAACTTAGTTAAAATGATAGTACTTTATTTAATATATAATAAGTTAAATTATATTAATTATTTTTATAGTGTAAAAAAAATTACACTTGTACGAAGAAACTTTTTTTTTTTTAATTTTTTTTTTCATGTTTAGTTAATCAAACAATTCAATTTTGTTTTACTTTAATCGTTAAAGTAGGAAAAACATATTCACAAATAACATTTCGCATTGAATATTTCCTTTCCACCTTTCAACACGCCTTATCTTTGCTCCACCATCGTAGCTCAATTTGCATCACCATTCACCTTTATCTAAATTATAGATAAAAAAAAAATCTGTAATTACATACTCAATATGAAAAATAAATTTTATAAATGAACATATTTTTTAAAAAAAATATTTTCCGTTGTACCATTGACAAATTAAATAATTGTCAATTAATGAGAGTTTACAAAAATTAGGATGGACCACAAGATCAAGTATTGAAAATATATATATAAAAAAACATATGACCAGTCATACAGTCTTGGTCGGTGGAGTCGATTGACATTTTTTATCCAATAAAATTTACTATGTCAATAGGTAAATTTCAAATTTTTAATAGAAAATTTCTAATTTCGTCATGAATTATATAAATCGCTTCAAGTACTACAAATCACAACTAATAAAAAGAATCATATAATCAAGTAGAATAAAATATTTACGAGTTGTACGTTTAATATGTTAAATAAGCATACATAATATTAAAATAAAATGTAGTACAATATTATTTAAGTCCTGCTAATCTATTAATTCTAGAATAAATTATATGAAGTTCAGTAATAAATTCGTATCGAATAAGTTAGTTTAATCGACAATATAATAATAGTATTAAATACTTTGAATAAATGACAAAAATACCCTCCAACCATTTTTTTCCATCTGAATGAAGTGAATTGGTTCTTTTTATAATCAAATAATTAATAACTAATCTCAATATAATTAATCATAAAATAACTTATTATCGAACCAAACTAACCTCTTAATATATTTTCTTGCCAACTATATATATATATATATTTTTCTTTATCTTATTATTGAAGGCAGAGAGACAACATTCACCAACTACGTACCTCAAAAGTCAGACTTTCTTCAAAAAAAAATTTAATTTAATTTTTTTAATATTTTAAATTTAAACCTTATAATAAAAAAACTTACCTCTTATAAATATGTTCACTCTTCCATTCTACTAGACTTTCTCTCATAACACTAAAATTTGTCCATTTTCTCATAACACATTTTTTTGCTCCATAACATGTTCATGTGCATTCAAGATCCAAACATAACCATTTGTTCCACTTTTGTCCTTACATAATTTTTTTTAATATCATGGATCTTGTTAGACTAAAGTATTTTGAATCTTTTTCACATATGAAAAATCATACAATTACTCCTCCAATTTTTGGTTCACCTATACATTCTTCATCAAATCATGCTGGATTTCCAATTATAGCAGTTGCTATTATTGGAATATTAGCAACTTGTGTTTTACTAGTTAGCTACTACATTTTTGTGATAAAATGTTGTTTGAATTGGCACAGAATTGATCTCTTGAGACGATTTTCGATCTCAAGAAATCGTCGTGTTGAAGACCCTTTAATGATTTACTCACCAGCGTTAGAAAATAGGGGATTAGACGAATCAGTGATTCGTTCAATCCCCGTATTTAAGTACAAGAAAAGGGAAGAAAATTCAAGAATTCATAGTGAATGTGTTGTTTGTTTAAATGAATTTCAAGAATTTGAAAAGCTAAGAGTCATACCAAATTGTGCACATATTTTTCATATTGATTGTATTGATGTTTGGTTACAAAACAATGCAAATTGTCCACTTTGTAGAAACAGTATTTCATCATGTACAACAATTAATAGCACAAAGTTATTGTTGTATCCTTTGGATCCAATCATTGCTCCAAGTTCAACACCTTATCAAGATCCAAATCTTGAAAATTTTAGAGGTGATGATGATTATGTTGTGATTGAAATATCAAACAATAATCAAGAAAGGTTGATGATGAATAATAATACAGGGGAAATAACAGGGCATTTTTCGCCACGAAAAACAGAACAACAAAAGGGTTCATCAAGAAAATGTAACAAGTTTAGACATGTAACAAGTATGGGAGATGAGTGTATAAATATGAGGAAGAAAGATGATGAGTTTGATTCAATTCAGCCTATAAGAAGATCATTTTCAATGGATTCAGCGACGGATCGACAACTTTACGTAGCTGTTCAAGATATTATAATGCAGCAACAAAGGCAAGTGAGTGATGTTAGTCCCTTTGAAAGTAGTAGTAGTAGTAGTAGTAGTAGAGTAAAAAGATCATTTTTTTCATTTGGACATGGAAGGGGATTAAGAAATGTAGTTTTACCTATTCAGTTAGAGTCATAATGAGAAAAAAGATTGATTTTTTTATTGTAATTTTTTGTGTGTAGAAAACATAGTTGTTGATATTAAAATAGTTTTAATATAGAAGTTCAATTTCTCATTCTCTTGATGACTCGAATCTACAATTTCAAGATTGAAGGCGAAGACTGCTTATCATCTGAGTTGTCCCTCTTATTGATTTTTAAGATTTTTTATTTTTTTATTTTTCATATAGGGTCGTTTAGTATGCGGTATAAGGAACTCGATGATTCATTTAGAGTCATAACGAGAAAAAGATTGTTTAGAAAGATAGTTATGGATATTAAAGTAGTTTTGATAGAAATTCAACTTTTCACTATCGCTCAAACCTACAATTCAGAGTTGAAGGTGAAGGTTGCTAATCATCCGAGTTGTTTCTCTTGTTAAACCTCAACTTTCTTTTTTATAGATGTTTTTTCTATTTGGATTATTCATGTAGGGTTGTTTGGTATGCGGATTAAGGAGCTCGATATACAATTTTGAATGACCCTATTATATTAGCTAATCTCGAGATTATTTTGTTAGACTATATTCTCAAAGTATCCTTGCTTATCTCATTCCGCTTACGGACACCTATTGTATAAGATTCACAAGGCATGACAGGACCACTGATGCAATATGACTCATTTGTTATGATTATAGGCATCATTAGTTAGAACAACTATTCTTCTTTTTGCCTTCTTCTTCCTTTTTCTGTTTGAAGCTTTTTTTTTATATTTTCCAATGACAGCTAACTAAAATGTCCCTTCCCTTGAAATATGGAAATAATTTACCAAGAAGAATCAAAATTGATTAAGATGAAATTCAACAAGGACAGTACCCTTAGTTGTTTTTTCTTATTTCCTTTTAGATTTGTGGGGGTGGGGTGGAGTGGGGGTGGGGGTTCCCTTGGGTCAATGTCATGTCTAGTATAGGTGTAGATTTTAGACCATTAGGTTATGTCTAATTAATATCCAAGATTCAAAAATCAATCACCACGGAGACAGATTAAAGATTTGAATTTTAAGGTTCTTATGTTATATTTTCTAACTTATAAGTTCATATCTAATAATTCGTGTCGAAAGTATTGAGTTCAGATGAATGTGATACTAGTACGTTGAACTCGTGAAGATTAAGACTTTTGATAGACAGAATTACTTGATACCTATATTAATGTGAAGTAGCAAATATCCTATAAAATTAGTTACGTCGCGAACAAACTAAACCTAGACATACCACGAATTTATTTTTAAACAAGAATAAAAATTTGGGTCATGCATGCACCTAAGTGATGTTGAGTGAAAATTGCCAAAAATATAACTAAAAAAATGTACTACAATCTTCACTTGCATTTTTTTGTTTGTTTCAAACATGGATTCCTAAACATGAATAGTGGAATAATGGGTACATGGACCATGGCTCCATCATTGCTGTCCATTGAAAATAGAAAATTGAAGACTCTAAGGGCCCGTTTGGCCATAAATTTTGCAAGTAAAACTTGGGAAAAAATTTGGCAAATTTTGTTTGTCCATACACTTTTTTATTATTTGGCAAATATTTTTGGCAAATTTTCCAAATTCCCAAATACTAGAAAAAACTAGTATTTGGGCCAAATTTCATTATTTGAAAAGTTTTAGAAATTCAATTTTTACCATTAAGTTTTTATTTTACACAAATAATATATTTATTGACACCAATCAATTCAATTAACTCCCCATCTGCCAACATTATTTAGTCTTAATGAACTAGCTACTAAATAAAACATAAATTGCATTTATTTTATTTTGGTAGATAAATATTACGTTGTTGATGCTGGTCTACGGAACACAAGAGGATTTTCAGCTCCATTCAAAGGCATGCGCTATCATTTGCAGGACTACCGACGAAGTGAAAGAGAGCTTAAGAATGAAAAAGAGCTATTTAACTATAGACATGCTTCTCTGCGCAATGTATTTGAAAGAACTTTTGATGCGTGGAAAAGTAGATTCAGAATACTAAGACAAGGCATGAACAACTATGAATGTGACATGCAAGTGAAAATAGTAATTGCTTGCGCTGTATTGCATAATTTTTTACGTGAACACCAAAGTAGTGATGGAATATTCAATGAATATGAAAATGATGATATGGTTGTTGATGAAAGTGACGAACTATTGGCTCAGGGTAACAACATCGCTTCATCTTCTCGATCATCTGATTCGGAAATGCAAGCTCATAGAGAAGAGATTGTTCATAAAATGTGAGAAGATTATATTAAAGAATAGGTTGAACTCTTTCAGATGAGAAATCATAGGTTCTTCAGTGATTGCAATATTTATTTCCTTTTGTTTTCTTCTCTCTTTTTCCCGAATTTATATTAGTTGTATTTTCATTACCATGATTTGTACGAAGACCTTTTCACTATACGAATATTTATTGTAATGATTCTTGTTGATTTGTTGCGGAAGTCATAAATCTTGTTACATGAGATTTCTATTGTGCTATGTAATACAAATTTATGGTTAGTTTGATAGTTTTAAAAACTTATGGGTATAAATCATATTTCTTAAAAAAATGAAATATGTTTCTCAAATTCTATGACCAAACACATGGTAAAATTTCACCCAAATTTTCATCCAAATAACATTTGTCAAAAATATTTGAATATCTATGGCCAAACGGTAGCTAAGAGTCAAAGAATCCAAAGTCATTGATTTCAAATTTTTTTAGGGATGACAAATTTTCCATTTACAACAGTGTCTATAGTCAACAAATTAATAAATATATATTAAAATGAAATAATTGTTGTTGATAAATGGATTTTGTTGGCCCAAACTATTCTGAAAATTGGATCAATGTTAGTTTTAATAGCCCAGCCTAGTGTTGGGCCAAGTTAAGGTGTCATTTGTTTGCATAAAGAGAACCTTAAGTATCATCATTTAAATTTTGACCTCGCAAAATAATGGGGTAAGGATAAATGTTTCGCGAAAAATTGGAGTAAAATTTTTGGAGAGTCGTTAGGATTTTTTATTTGATAGTACGCAAAACTTGTCATAGTAGCAAGTTATGGTAATTATCGGGATACTGTTCACAAGTTGTAAAGAATCATCACAAATTCAATCGCAAGTTTTATTTCAATAAAATAAAAATAAAGAATGACTAGAAAAAAAAGTATAATATACTTTTCAATTTTGCTATTTAGAGATTATATATTCTCTATTATATAATTGACTCATATATACTATTATCGTTAAATAAATAACTAAATATCATTATCTTCGCCAATAGCCTAACTATACCTTTTTTAAAAAAAACAAAACTTAAAAAATAGGCTTTTTAAAATTATTTATTAAAAATTATTGTGGTGGATATTGCATATATTTTTGACTTTTTTTTAAAAAAAATTGAGAAATCAATTAATCACAAGGATAAGACTCATTTTTGTGAACACGTTTGCATAGCGTAATACTTATTCTTTAAGATGAGTACGTAATTATCACTTGTACTTATCTAAAATGTTTTAATTATCCATTGGCTAATCTTTAAATTAATCATTATTTTATTATTGGGAATTAAACACGATCTTTAGCCTTTTCCTACTCTAAAACTAGAGATTATGTATTTGTAATTAAATTCTAGTAAATAAATACTACGTTTAAAAGACTCGTTAATCAATACAATATATTATACACTAATTATGAGAGAATTAATTAATATATATAATGCATACAATATACTTTAGAGAAAAGAGATAAAGTAACTATTGAAGAAGTTTCAAATTTTTATAAAGACATCTTAACTTTGTAATTGTGCTATTTATTGAGAACTGTTTAGTGAAATAATAAAACGATTACAAATTTAAAATGTCTTTTTTAAAATTCGAAACTACTTCAATGATGACTTTATGTCTTTTCTATACTTTAATACTTAAATATACTATTATTACAAATACTAAAAATATTTTCATCATTAAAAGATTTTTTCTTTTTCCGTGATTAAACTTAGAATTTGACATTAAGATTTATACGTCCATAACAATACTAAATAATTTTGTTATTTTTCTATATCATTAAAGAATAAATAAATAGATTTTAATAATGTCAAATGCTATTTACTGAACAGTTTTCATCAAACCATACTCAACACAAATTAAAAATAATTAAGCAATAAAATTATCAATATCAATAGAATAAAAATAAAAAAATTAAAATAATTGAAATTCAATACTGAATATCCATCCGAGGTTAAATTATAACAAGGTAGTCTCATTTAATAAAATAAATTTAATTGTTCAATTATTAGGAAATATTCAAAATTGGGTTTAAAACAGTGGCAACTTCCGTGTGTAGCTCAAATTAGTCTCCATTTTTTCCGATCAGTTTCCGATCAACGATGAAGATCATGGTAGCCATCAAACGCGTTATTGATTACGCCGTCAAAATCCGAGTTAAACCCGACAAGGTACATTTTCACAATTTTTTTGGTTAAATTTCAAAAAATTTGAACACTGAATTGACTGGGTATATAGGATTTATACAGCGAACCTAGTTGGATTAGGGTTTAAGGTGTAGTGAATTGATTTTTTGTTGTTGTTGAATTTTGATTTGAACTGTCAGAGTGGTGTAGAGACGAAAAATGTGAAGATGTCGATGAACCCATTTTGTGAAATAGCTTTGGAAGAAGCTTTGCGGGTGAGAGAATCGGGTTTGGCTTCAGAGGTGGTGGCTGTTAGTATTGGGCCAGTTCAGTTTACGGAGACTTTGCGAACTGGGTTAGCTATGGGAGCAGACAGGGCAATTCATGTAGAAGCGCCTGAGAATATTTATCCACTAACAATTGCTAAGATTCTTAAAGCTCTTGTTGATGTTGAAAAGCCTGGTCTTCTTTTTCTTGGCAAACAGGTTTGATTTCATTTAAAGATTTGAGCTTTTATTCTGCTTTTGTGTTATAATCTGAATAACTTCCTGTTAGAGCCGAGGGTCGATAGAAAACAGCCTTTCTACGTATATACTACCCGGTTTGTTGCTTTTGTTGTTGTTGTGAGCAAGTTCGATTACTTTAAAATCCAATGGTGGTTATGTGTTGCATTTAGGTTATGTGATTGGTAAATTTGACTTAGGTGTGTGTTTGATATAGCAAATACTGTTTCTCGTGGACATATGTGAAGATTTTCTTTTAGGTAAGTATGTTTTGGGTCATGTCCTGTGTTTGGTTAGGTGTAAAAGTGAGTGGTGTATGCTAAGCATACGAGGTGGAAGATAAGGGATGATGTTAGTGTTTTGATGATATTCTTTAGTATTAAAGATTGAGATAGTCTCTACTGTCTAAGAGTTGGTGTTAGCTACTGATATGAAGTAAGAGCTAGAGATATCTGTAAAAGAAAATGAATTCTGCGGATAAGTCATTTCCCCTTTTTGGTGAAAATATTTCCTTTGATGCAAAATTTCAGCAACTAGGGTAATCAAGCACTGAATAATGAGTTTATTAAGAAAAAAAATATAGTTTTGGCCATACCAAGCACAAGTTTGACTGATGAGGTGTAAACGGACTGTTGTGTGATTTTAGTGGAGTTGCTAGCATCTGCTTTCTTCGTTCTGCTTCAGTTATTCAAACTATTCTTCTTGAGTTTCTATCAGTTTGTTTGTCTAATGTTGTTACTTTTGTGTAGGCAATTGACAATGATCAAAACCAGACAGGTCAAATGGTTGCAGGACTTCTCAAGTGGCCGCAGGGAACATTTGCCTCTAAGGTTGGTATCAGTTCTGCGTAAGGGTGTGCAAACTAGTTAAAGGGATCCAAAAATTGTGATTCTGCAATCTCTATTTGGTCTAAGTTGGTTTATATCACCTTTACTTTGATATGCCTATTTTGAGTATGCCTTGGACATTGTGTCCAAGTATCCAAGGCTGTCAAACTGATTCTTTTGTTTGTTTTTCTATATCTTCCTCTTGAGCACCTCTTTAATCCATGTGCTCATATTAAATCTAATCAGACATAACACTATCTCTGTTTACCTTATTAGCTTTATCATTTAGCTGTTTGCTTTACAAGACATATAATCTTCTCCTGATCTCATGCAATCTGTACTTTGATTCATATCAAAAGAATTATAAAACAATCTGCAATCTTCCAAAGTCCATATTACTGTTTCAATTCTGGTTTCTTTGCCATCATGTTCAGTTGGCTTGTTTAAGGCTGCAATCTCACTATGATTTTTGTGTTAGGTTGTTCTCGACAAAGAAAAGCAGGTAGCTACAGTGGACAGAGAAGTTGATGGTGGTATCGAGACATTGTGTTTGGGTTTACCTGCAGTAATCACGTAAGTCTCAATCGAGTTATTGCAAAGACTTGCATGTTCACGAAGAAAACACCTAAAAGTGTGTCTTCTGGATAAGAAAAAAAATGTGATTGTAGGTCTTTTGGGGCACATCTTAAAACAAATAGGATTTTAACCAACTTAATCTCAAATTATAAGGCACAAGCTTCAAGTCTTGTTTATATGATTGCTTTAGTTCTCTGATATTGAGTTATATACATGACAAGTCGTGAAGAGAACTTCCACCAAAATAAATGTATTATCTGCCACCGTATTTCCCCCTTTGTTCAGTTCCCAAATTTTTTCTGCACCAGAAAAAAGTACTGCCTTAGTTTGGAAATGGGTACTGTCCAACTGTTTAGTCAGCTTAATTATAAGAATGCAGTTTACTGTTACATAGTTTATTTCGCAGGTAAATGGTTTGATACAATCCCGGTATAGTCCTTAATGGTTTGGCCTCGCTCTATTCTATTTAACATGATTATGACATCCATAACATTCTTAATACTGAGAAAAACTATATTCATGTTACCATTCAATATTGAAGTATCAATAGAATTAATCTATTAGTTTTCTAGGAGATTTGTGAAGCAGATCTTTTTATCCATGTAGTGAAATTTTTAAAAACTAAAAACTTCATTGTTTTCTTAGTTGTATGGGACCTTGGAGGATCGATCGGTGATAATATCATACCATTAGGTTGATAAATCTAAATCATAGCCAATGACAGGAAATCAGAACTTTACTCAGCTATGAACTTATGTGAAGACCGTCTTTGTGTCCTCTCTGCTCAATGTATTTGTGTTACCTTATTGTGTACTTACGACTTCTTGATTGTGGAAACAGCACTGATCTGAGGCTGAATCAGCCACGATATGCAACACTCCCCAACATAATGAAAGCAAAGTCGAAGCCAATAAAGAAATTCACACTGCAAGACTTGAACGTTGAGATCAAATCTGATTTGGAAGTAGTTGAAGTAACCGAACCTCCCAAAAGGAAATCTGGTGTCATCCTTTCATCTGTGGATGAGCTGATTGACAAGCTGAAGAATGAAGCACGCGTAATTTGAGTACACTAACTATCATTTCCTGAGCTGATAGACGATCTGAAGAAAAATGAAGCACGCGCGATTTGAGTGTGCTAATAGTTAGCTGCAAATTTCATCTCTTTTACACCAAATTGTTTGTCTTTGTAAACTTTCAGTAGTTTGCAATGTTAATAACAGTGATCATATAATGGAAAATATCTCCTATTCTCTTACATTTGGAATGTATTTTCTTGTTTTTTCCCTCCCCTTTTTATTAAAGCTAGAGATTTTTATGTACTACTATTTTCAAGTGTATATTTGGGATCATAAGTTGATTTAGGGGTGTGTTCGGTACAAATGAAAATGTTTTTCATAGAAAATAAGTGGTTTTTTTTACTCAATTTGTATTTGCTACGTAATAAAAAAATCTTATCCTAAAAACGTTTCATACACAAATACTATGGGAGGTTAGGGGTGAAGGTGTGGAGGGCATAGAAGAAGCAATCTATAATGGAAAAATTACACGGCTAAGCAAATTTATACTATTTAATTATTCATAATTGCTATAGTTTACTATAATTACCACTTGCGACTAACATTATACATTAATTACGTGGACTGACTTCGAGTTTGTATAATAAGTCACGTTTGTATATGTGTAATTCGCTAGGATATATAAATACATATGTATAATATACAATTATTTAACCTATATACATATACAATTAATCTCTCTCTCCCTCTCTCGCTCGCCTCTCTTCTCCCTCTCCCACTCGCTTGCCAATACACATATGTATATGTATAATATATAATTATATACATATACAATTCACTTCTCTCGCTCACCTCTCTTGATCTCGCTCGCCTGTCTCCTGACTCTCCCAATTTCTCTACCATATATACAAATACTATGTATAATATACGATTATCTAACCAATATACATATATAATTCACCTTTCTCTCACTTTTTCCTCCCTCTCTCTCGCCTCTCTCTCCAGTCTCGCTCGTCTCTTTCTTCTATATAACATGTAGCTACAAATTGTAATTATTTATATAAATATAGAGTAATTAATTATTTTTAAGTGACCACACATGAAAAGTTCCGATTTATAATCAATAATGATGGCCAAAGGGTGCCCCTCCTAATTCCATGGAACACTCAAGTTTAGTTTTATCCAATTAAAATACAATTTCATTTTGAAAGTAAAATCTCTGTTAGACTTTTACAGTTTATAATTGAACATGTGTAATAAATGATTTTGTAAACTTGGAACTGTTTATAATAACATAGATGATTTTTCTCTCAAACAAAAAATGACATAGATAAATTTAAATTTGAAAGAATATCATCGATGAGCCTTTTTATCAAAGTTCAATATCATATTTGAATTTTTTCTCTTTTATAATGAACTAAATAATATAATATTCATATCCTTATAAAAATTACTAATAACATAATTCTTAGCTACTTTAAAATCGTCAATCATGATTAGCTGTAAAAAAATCTGACAATAAAAAATAACAACAGTCAACTAACTATTTTTTTTTATATAATTGGATGACCATATTTTGTATATATTATTTGCTCATATCGAATCTCTAAATGATTTTTCTTATATAAAGTTTGACTAAAAAAATTTGGTCAGAGCAAGACCGTTGATATCTATTACACCCCCATTAAGTTACATGCCAAAATAGTTACTATCGACAATTTAGTATTCTCTTATTTAAACTATTAAAAAATTTACAAAATCTAATTTTCCCTATATATAGTAGTCAATCCTAAGCAAAGAAACCACCACAACAATAACATAGTCATTTGATCCCTCCCAAACAAACACATTTCTCCTTCTCTTTAGCCATGGTAGTTTTAAAGTTAAATTTATTTTTGTTGAAAATAAATTGACAAAGGAGTTTCGTACGAAAAAAGATATAAAGAGTACTTGAAAAGGACTCATGAAATAACATGCTTTGTAGTATTGAAATGACTATAATAATCTATAGTCCTTACCACAAAGCATGCAAAGTTCTTGAGTCTTTTTCAAGAACATATTCTATCTTTTTTTTTACGACTCTTTCTTATCAGATTTTTTTTTAATAAAAGTAAATTTTACTTTCTTTCTAGCTATGACTAAAGAGAAATGTTTTTTTTTTTTTGATGTGAATCAAATGGTTAAGTTGTCGAGTACTTCCTTAATTAGGTTTTGACTCCTATTTAGGCTTCTGTTTTTTTCTTTTACAATTTTTTCCTCTAGTGGTTTCATAATTGTATTTGGCTTGGTAAAGGTAGTATAAACATCATGCTATTGTACTATATATTAACATTTTTATATAATCAATGTATTTTGATTATCATTTATGTTTAGGTGATTACATCTTAATCTTGTGTTATGATTTCTTGTTGTCACAATCTTGATCTATCGTGCATATCTTTTATGATTAAAAATCCCCCCCCCCTCCCCACAGAATTGGAATTCATGTATCGAAAAATTTAAATCATTCTAAAAAAATGAAAATGAGACTTCAAAATAAATATAGTTTTAGATCTAAAGAATGGACGAGAAGAAAGGAGGAATCCATAATAGCTCGAAGCAAACAACTCACCCTTAGATTTAGAAAACGCTAGTATTACAATTTTGATCGCAAAACAATCGCCGAAATATGTTTAGACAAAATTCACAATGTACATGTAGAATCATTGGTTAGTTCCAATTATATACAATATGAATATATAACCAGAACTTTATAAAACAGATAACATACAATTATAGCCACAATCGTGAACATAACCCGAATTTCCAGCCCTCACCCTCAATTGACATTTATAATAAACACGAACAACTTCATTACAACAAGTCAAGTCGGCATCATATCAATAAGAAATTTTTTTTAATTTTTTTAGAAAAATTCAGTAAAAAATTATAATTTATTATACTTTTTTGTATAGTTTTTAAATATCTAAATTTTATTTAAAAATATCAAATGAATATAATCCATTTTCTCTTAAATTTATTCTTGTTACTTAACTAGTCATTTTCAAAAAAAAATTATTATTCTATTTATTTCTTTTCCAGGTGCATCAAATATTTGTCAAACAATTCATTCTTAACTTTTAGACAAGAAAAAAGAAAAAAGGGAAATATCATGAACTTAATATAAATTATTGACTAACTAAATTTAAATACATTCTCAATATGCCATATAGCATAGTAAATAGCCTTAAACTATTGTTAAAGTATGAGACACTTGAGAAAAATATCGAAAATATTCCTAAGCTAAATGAGAATTTAGTGATATATTATAGGGAAAATTATATATAATAGCAAACTAATAACCTAAAATAAATGGAGTAGCTAGGGTTTGATTTAATTGTGCTCCATAGCAAACGTTAGCTAAAGTTTGTCAGGCGTCTCTCTCCCAAAAATCTCGCTCGCCACTCTCCATTCACTCGCCTCTCTCGCTTTATACACAGAAGTGTATAAATTTTGTTTCTGTTTTGTATAAAGCGAGAGAAAATTATATATACACATGCAAAAATATATATCTTCGTGTTATACACTTAATTATACAATTTACAAACATTTACTTCAAATATTGCAGAGAAAAAGGCCAACGAATTATACAATTGCGAATTATACAATTGCAGTGGAATACAATTTTCTCTAACTTTATACAACATAAGTGTATATTGTGTTTTTATTTTTGTATGAAAGCGAGAGAAAAACATATATCTTCTTGCTATACACTTATAATTATGCAATATACAACATTTTAATTCGATTCAACTGTATGCAAAACAAATTTTATAAAAATATTGCAGCGAAATAGGCAGCGAATTATACAATTGTGCATTATACAATCGTAGTGAAATGGGATAGCGAATTATACAATTGCAGCGAAATAGGCCAGCGAATTATACAATTTAGGCCAGCGAATTATACAATTGTGTATGTATAGCAAATTATACAATTTTATATTTGTTATGGAGCGCAATTATAAAAACTTTGCTATAACATACAAATATGAATTTTTTGTTTGCTATATATGAAAGTTGCCCTTGTATAATTAGTCATGTTTGTATATGTGTAATTCGCCAGGATATATAAGTACATATGTATAACAATTCACCTCTCTCCTGCTCTCTCGCTCGCCTCTCTCCTCCCTCTCCCAATCTCGCTTGCCAATATACATATGTATATGTATAATATATAATTATATACATATACAATTCACCTCTCTCGCTCGCCTCTCTCCTCACTCTCCCAATCTCTCTACCATATATACAAATACTATGTATAATATATGATTATCTAACCAATATACATATATAATTCACCTTTCTCTCACTCTTTCCCCCCTCTCTCTCGTCTCTTTCTTCTATATAACATGTAGCTACAAATTGTAATTATCTATATAAATGGAGATAATTAATTATTTTTAAGTGACCATACGCGAAAAGTTCCGATTTATAATCAATAATGATGGCCAAAGGGTGCCCCTCCTAATTCCTTAGAACACTCAAGTTTAGTTTTATCCAATTAAAATACAATTTCATTTTGAAAGTAAAATCTCTGTTAGACTTTTACAGTTTATAATTGAACACGTGTAATAAATGATTTTGTAAACTTAGGAACTGTTTTTAATAACATAGATGATTTTTCTCTCAAACAAAAAATGACATAGATAAATTTAAATTTGAAAGAATATCATCGATGAACCTTTTATCAAAGTTCAATATCATATTTGAATTTTTTCTCTTTTATAATGAACTAAATAATATAATATTCATATCCTTATAAAAATTACTAATAACATAATTCTTAGCTACTTTAAAATCGTCAATCATGATTAGCTGTAAAAAAAAATCTGATAATAAAGAATAACAACGGTCAACTAACTATTTTTGTATATAATTGGATGACCATATTTTGTATATATTATTTGCTCATATCGAATCTCTACATCATTTTTCTTATATAAAGTTTGACTAAAAAAATTTGGTCAGAACAAGACCGTTGATATCTATTACACCACCATTAAGTTACATGCCAAAATAATTACTATCGACAATTTAGTTTTCTCTTATTCAAACTATTAAAAAATTTACAAAATCTAAATTTTCCCTATATATAGTAGTCAATCCTAAGCAAAGAAACCACCACAACAATAACATAGTCATTTGATCCCTCCCAAACAAACACATTTCTCCTTCTCTTTAGTCATGGTAGTTTTAAAGTTAAATTTATTTTTGTTGAAAATAAATTGACAAAGAAGTTTCGTAGGAAAAAAGATAAAAAGAGTACTTGAAAAGGATTCATGATAACATGCTTTGTAGTATTGAAATGACTATAATAATCTGAGTCCGAAACTCAAAGGGTATAAATTTTTTACAAAAATTCCAAAACGGTATATAAAATTTTATATTAACCAAAACGGTAAAATCGCTGCAGGAGCAGCGATTTAGCAAAATTTTTTTTTTTAATAAAAAAATGAAATCGCTGCCCAAGCAGCGATTTCAAAAAAAAAATAAAAAATATTACATAAATCGCTGCCCCGGGCAGCGATTTATTTATAAAAAAAATTTCCAGCAATTTATTTTAAAAAAAATTTTTTTTTTTATTAAAACGCTGCTAGGGGCACGATTTATTTAAATAAAAAAAATTTCCTTATTAAATCGCTGCACGAAGCTTTTTTTTAAAAAAAAATATTAAAATTTTTTAATACAGCGATTTTATATTAAAAAAATTATAATATTTTTTAAAATTTAAATATATAACTTATAAGAAAAATTTTATTAAATCACAAAAATGTTAATACCGTTTTGATTAATATAAAATAAAAAAAAATTATTAAATCGCAAAAATGTTAATACAGCGATTTTATAATTTTTTTATATATATAAAATCGCTGTATTAACATTTTTGCGATTTAATATTTTTTTTTTATTTTATATTAATCAAAAGGGTATTAACATTTTTGTGATTTAATAAAATTTTTCTTATAAGTTATATATTTAAATTTTAAAAAATATTATAATTTTTTTAATATAAAATCGCTGTATTAAAAAATTTTAATATTTTTTTTTAAAAAAAAGCTTCGTGCAGCGATTTAATAAGGAATTTTTTTTATTTAAATAAATCGTGCCCCTAGCAGCGTTTTAATAAAATTTTTTTTTTTTTTTAAAAATAAATTGCTGGAAATTTTTTTTATAAATAAATCGCTGCCCGGGGCAGCGATTTATGTAATATTTTTTTTTTTTTAAATAAATCGCTGCTTGGGCAGCGATTTAATAAAAAAAATTTTTTTTTTGAAATCGCTGCTTGGGCAGCGATTTCATTTTTTTATTAAAAAAAAAAAATTTTTGCTAAATCGTTGCCGGAGCAGCGTTTTACCTTTGTAAATCGCTGCTCCTGCAGCGATTTTACCGTTTTGGTTAATATAAAATTTTATATACCGTTTTGGAATTTTTGTAAAAAATTTGTACCCTTTGAGTTTCGGACTCATAATAATCTACAGTCCTTACCACAAAAAGCATGCTAAGTTCTTGAGTCTTTTTCAAGAACATATTCTATCTTTTTTTTACGAGTCTTTCTTATCAGATTTATTTTTAATAAAAGTAAATTTTACTTTCTTTCTAGCTATGACTAAAGAGAAATGTTTTTTTTCTTTGATGTGAATCAAATGGTTATGTTGTCGAGTACTTCCTTAATTAGGTTTTGACTTCTGTTTTTTTCTTTTACAATTTTTTTATATTTGGCTTGGTAAAGGTTGTATAAGCATCATGCTATTGTAGTATATATTAACATTTTCATATAATCAATGTATTTTGATATTATTTGTGTTTAGGTGATTACATCTTATTAATCTTGTGTTATGATTTCTGGTTGTCACAATCTTGATCTATCGTGCATAGCTTTCATGATTAAAAATCCCCCCCCCCCCCTCAGAATTAGAATTCGTGTATCGAAAAATTTAAATCTTTTTAGAAAAAATAAGAACACAACTCCGAAATAAATATAGTTTTAGATCTAAAGAATGGACGAGAAGAAAGGAGAAACCCATAATAGCTCGAAGCAAACAACTCACCCTTAGATTTAGAAAACGCTAGTATTACAATTGTGGTCGCAAAACAACTATCGAAATATGT
This sequence comes from Solanum chilense, assembly GCA_032847665.1. Classification (NCBI taxonomy): domain Eukaryota; kingdom Viridiplantae; phylum Streptophyta; class Magnoliopsida; order Solanales; family Solanaceae; genus Solanum; species Solanum chilense. The sequence goes on from CM064971.1 coordinate 78,103,411, forward strand.
TTTGTATTCTATAGAAAAGAGTAAGCATACTATCAGTAGACAAAATTCACAATGTACTTGTCGAATCATTGGTCAGTTCTAATTATATACGATATGAACATATAACCAGAACTTGATAAAACAGATAACATACAATTATAGTCACAATTGTAAACAGAACCCAAATTTCCAGTCCTCACCCTCAATTGACATTTATAATAAACACGAACAACTTCATTACAACAAGTCAATTCGGGATCATATCAGTATGATTTTTTTTTTAATTTTTTAAGAAAATTTCAATAAAAAATTATAATTTATAGTACTTTTTGTATAATTTTTGAATATCTAAATTTTATTTTAAAATATCAAATGAATATAATCTATTTTCTCTTTAATTTATTCTTGTTACTTAACTAGTCATTTTCCAAAAAAATTATTATTCTATTTATTTCTTTTCTAGGTGCATCAAATATTAGTCAAGCAATTCATTCTTAACTTTTAGACAAGAAAAAAAAAAGGGAAATATCCTGAACTTAATACAAATTATTGACTAACTAAATTTAAATACATTCTCAATATGCCATATAGCATAGTAAATAGCCTCAAACTATTGTTAAAGTATGAGACAATTGAGAAAAATACCAAAAATATCCCTAAACTAAATGAGAATTCAGTGATATATTATAGGGAAAATTGTATATAATAGCAAACTAATAACCTAAAATAAATGGAGTAGCTAGGGTTTGATTTAATTGTGCTCCATAACAAACGTTAGCTAAAGTTTGTCAGGCGTATCTCTCCCAAAAATCTCGCTCGCCACTCTCCATTCTCGCTCGCCTCTCTCGCTTTATACACAGAAGTGTATAAATTTTGTTTCTGTTTTGTATAAAGCGAGAGAAAATTATATATACACATGCAAAAATATATATATATTCGTGTTATACACTTAATTATACAATTTAAAAACATTTTACTTCAAATATTGCAGAGAAAAAGGCCAACGAATTATACAATTGCGAATTATACAATTGCAGTGAAATACAATTTTCTCTAACTTTATACAACAGAAGTGTATATATTGTGTTTTTGTTTTTGTATAAAGCGAGAGAAAAACATATATCTTCTTGTTATACACTTATAATCAATATACATACATTTTAATTCGATTCAACTGTATGCAAAACAAATTTTATAAAAATATTGCAGCAAAATAGGCAACGAATTATACAATTGTGCATTATACAATCACAGTGAAATAGGATAACGAATTATACAATTGCAGCGAAATAGGCCAGCGAATTATACAATTTAGGCTAGCGAATTATGCAATTGTATATGTATAACAAATTATACAATTTTATATTTGCTATGAAACGCAATTATGTAAACTTTGTTATAGCATACAAATATGAATTTTTTGTTTGCTATATATGAAAGTTGCCCATAATTGGAAAAATTATGTAGCTAAGCAAACTTATACTATTTAATTACTCATCATAGTTATAGTTTACTATAATTACTACTTGCGGCTAACATTATACATTAATTATGTGGACTGACTTCGAGTTTGTGTAATTAGTCACGTTTGTATATGTGTAATTCGCCAGGATATATAAATATATATGTATAATATACAATTATTTAACCTATATACATATCCAATTCACCTCTCTCTCACTCTCTCGCTCGCCTCTCTCCTCCCTCTCCCAATCTCGTTTGCCAATATACATATGTATATGTATAATATATAATTATATACATATACAATTCACCTCTCTCCCACTCTCTGTCCTCTCTCGCTCGCCTCTCTACTCACTCTCCCAGTCTCGCTCACCTCTCTCCCCACTCTCCCAATCTCTCTACCATATATAAAAATACATATGTATAGTATACGATTATCTAACCAATATACATATATAATTCACCTTTCTCCCACTCTTTCCCCCCTCTCTCTCTCCTCTCTCTCCAGTCTCGCTCGTCTCTTTCTTCTATATAACATTTAACTACAAATTGTAATTATCTATATAAATAAAGAGTAATTAATTATTTTTTAGTGATCATACACGAAAGGTTCCGATTTATAATCAATAATGATGGCCAAAGGGTGCCCCACCTAATTCCTTAGAACACTCAAGTTTAGATTTATCCAATTAAAATACAATTTCATTTTGAAAGTAAAATCTCTATTAGACTTTTACAGTTTATAATTGAACATGTATAATAAATGATTTTGTAAACTTGGAACTGTATATAATAACATAGATGATTTTTCTCTCAAATAAAAAATGACATGGATAAATTAAAATTTGAAAGAATATCATCGATGAGCTTTTTATCAAAGTTCAATGATCATATTTGATTTTTTTCTCTTTTATAATGAACTAAATAATATAGTATTCATATCCTTATACAAATTACTAATAACATAATTCTTAGCTACTTTAAAATCGTCAAATCATGATTAGCTGTAAAAAAATCTGATAATAAAGAAAAACAACGGTCAACTAACTTTTTATATAATTGGATGACCATATTTTGTATATATTATTTGCTCATATCGAATCTCTAAATCATTTTTCTTATATAAAGTTTGACTAAAAAAATTTGGTCAGAACAAGACCGTTGATATCTATTACACCCCCATTAAGTTACATGCCAAAATAGTTACTATCGACAATTTAGTATTCTCTTATTCAAACTATTAAAAAATTTACAAAATCTAAATTTTCCCTATATATAGTGGTCAATCCTAAGCAAAGAAACCACCACAACAATAACACAGTCATTTGATCCCTCTCAAACAAACACATTTCTCCTTCTCTTTAGCCATGGTAGTTTTAAAGTTAAATTTATTTTTATTGAAAATAATTTGACAAAGAAGTTTCGTACTAAAAAAGATAAAAAGAGTACTTGAAAAGGACTCATGAATTAACATGCTTTGTAGTATTGAAATGACTATAATAATCTATAGTCCTTACCAACAAAGAATGCTAAGTTCTTGAGTCTTTTTCAAGAACATATTCTATCTTTTTTTTACGAGTCTTTCTTATCAGATTTATTTTTAATAAAAGTAAATTTTACTTTCTTTCTAGCTATGACTAAAGAGAAATGTTTTTTTTTTATGTGAATCAAATGGTTATGTTGTCGAGTACTTCCTTAATTAGGTTTTGACTTCTGTTTTTTTCTTTTACAATTTTTATATTTGGCTTGGTAAAGGTAGTATAAGCATCATGCTATTGTAGTATATATTAACATTTTCATATAATCAATGTATTTTGATATCATTTGTGTTTAGGTGATTACACCTTAATCTTGTGTTATGATTTCTTGTTGTCACAATCTTGATCTATCGTGCATAGCTTTCATGATTAAAAATCCCCCCCCCCTCCCCCGCCTCAGAATTGGAATTTGTATATCGAAAAATTTATTTTTTTAAAAAAAATAAGACGCGACTCCAAAATAAATATAGTTTTAGATCTAAAGAATGGACGAGAAGAAAAGAGGAACCCATAATAGCTCGAAGCAAACAAGTCACCCTTAGATTTAGAAAACGCTAGTATTACAATTGTGGTAGCAAAACAACTGTCGAAATATGTTCTGTATTCTATAGAAAAGAGTAAGCATAGTATCAGTAGACAAAATTCACAATGTACATGTAGAATCATTGGTCAGTTCCAATTATATACAATATGATCATATGATCAGAACTTGATAAAACAGATAACATACAATTATAGCCACAATCGTAAACATAACCCGAATTTCCAGCTCTCACCCTCAATTGACATTTATAATAAACATGAACAACTTCATTACAACAAGTCAATTCGACATCATATCAATATGAATTTTTTTTAATTTTTTTAGAAAAATTCAGTAAAAAATTATAATTTATATTACTATTTTTTTATATTTTTAAATATCTAAATTTAATTTAAAATTATCAAATGAATATAATCCATTTTCTCTTTAATTTATTCTTGTTACTTAACTAGTCATTTTTCAAAAAAATTATTATTCTATTTATTTCTTTTCCAGGTGCATCAAAATATTAGTCAAACAATTCATTCTTAACTTTTAGACAAGAAAAAAAAAAAAAAAGGGAAATATCGTTGATATAAATTATTGACTAATTAAAGTATGAGACTTTTGAAAAAAATATCAAAAATACCCCTAAACTAAATGAGAATTTAGTGATGTATTATATTCATGTTGTAAAATTTAACGTGTATAAATTCAACTAATCAAATTAAAAAATATTTTTAAGACGTTTAATAGTGTGACAATGAATCTAATAATTTTTGGCGAGTTAAAATGTCCTTTTTGTTCCCATCATGTCACAGTGAAAAATGCGGCGCCACCAATAATTGGACGATCCATACTGACACGTGTCGAATAATTAGTGGTTGCCTCTTCCGCCTCCAAATCATGACTTGTGACTCTTCATCTTAATCCCTTGAAAAACTTTTTCTATTGAATTTTAATCTCTAAATTCATCCAAATTCGGTTTAGTTTTGATTCGATTTGTCTAATTTTTCCTTTTTGTTGGTTTGATTTATCGAAATGGATCAATTTGATTCATTTCGAGATGCCAATTGGGACCTAATTGATTTCAATAGCTTTATAGATGAAGAATCGCCGATAGATTTCTTTTGGAACGATCAAACCCAGGATTTGAGGTATTTTTATTCATATCTAAACCTTTGTTTTCATAATTTGATAGTAAAAATTTAATCTTTTTTATCTGTTTTTAAGCTATGCTTGTTGGATTTAATGTTTGTGCTGATTAATATTGTATAGCGATAATAACATATCCAGTGTAATTTTATAAGTGGAGCTTAGGATAGGGTAGAATGTGTGCAGGTCTTACCATACCTTTGTGGGATAGCGAAGCTGTTTCTAATAGATTTTTTGATTCAAAAGTGTAATTTTCAAGTTTATACAATGCAATAACATATTCAATGAGTGAGGTTTGAGGAAGGTAGGATGTAGCAGACTTACCCTCTGTGGTTTGTGGGTGGGGAGGTTATTTCTGATAAATGCTCGGCTCAAAAGTATAATTTTTAAGTTTATACAATGATAACAACATATCTAGTGTAATTTTCAAGTTTATACAATGACAATGACAATGACATATATCGTGTAATTTCATAAGTGGGGTTTGAGAAGGGTAGACTGTACTCAAACCTTACTCTACATTTGGGGTAGAGAGGCTGTTTCTGATACACTCGATTTAAGAGTGTAATTTCATGTTTATACAACAACGACATACCTAGTGTAATTCCGTCTGGGAGGGTAGGATGTATGCAGATCTTACTCTATCTCTTTGTTGGGGTAGAGAGTTGTTTCTAATAGACTCTTGGCTCAAAAATATGATTTTCAAGTTTATAATGTAAAATATTTGATCTTTTTTACAGGCATTAACATATGTTAATTCAATTTATCTCTTAATACAGCTTGATTTTGGTGGGCCTCTTTTAATTGAATTGATATGGCTTAATAATGTGTCCTGATTTTTTCATATGCTTTTTTATGTTGGTGAGTTCTCTTGTTGATTAGGTTTATCACTTACTACAGCTTAATCTTGGTGGATTTGTTTCCTTAATGTTATTTAAGAGAACCTTTCATGCATGTTAATTAATCTTGCTGGTCTAGATTCAAATAAATCTTATACTTACAATTTCTTGCATGTCATGATATATATTTCATATTATCTCGAGATGCCAGATTATTTGCTTGTTGTAGTTTCTTATGTTTTCATATGCTTGGTGTAATGCTCATTTAGGTGTAACTTCCGAGACTACTTTTCTCTGCTTTTCTGCTAGGGCTGCATCTTTTTCTATCTTTTGAGTGGTTAAATTGTTAAAGAGTGTTTGTTCAGTATGATCTGATGCATTTTTATGGTCGATGTTAGATTAAGGAAGCTGGGAGAGAGAGAGGTGAAAAATGATTTCTTTTTTTTTTCTTGGTTAGAATTAAGGCTGTCTAGTAGAATGCTTCAGGATATAGGTAAAAGTACTGGATTAGTGCATGATCATATTAGGTACCTTTCCATTTAATCATGATGTGGAGAGCTAGAAAAGCTTTTTACTTTTGAAACTGCTCGAAGAAAAAGCTTGATTAGATCATGAGATTATTTGTATCGTTCTAGGAAAAAAGTATGCAAGTTTATTGTTCACATGTGGCTTGTTGCGAGAGGATTTATACAGTCATTTCCATAATAATTTCATTGTGCTCCTTAAATCCTTTGTCGTATTAGATCAGAGCTGAATCTTGGACTTCCTGAATTTCCTTTTCTTCCTCTTATTGTCTTGTCATTGTTCAGTCCTCCACCTTAGTTTCGCTTCTCTCCTGGAATGATCTCTGGTACCACATTATATCTCCTTTACTTGATGTCAAGAGAGATTTTACGATACTGGAGGAATTGTGTAAGAGATCATGAAATCTGACAAATTCTGATTTGAATAGTTTCTAAGTCACTACCTACAGTTGTTGCATGAGAAAATAGAAACAAATAATAAGGGTAGGTGGGAAATGCTTATGGTTTTTCCCCCACAAGAATTTCTCATTTGGTTGTCTACAGTCTACATTCTATCTCTCTAATAGCTATAGCTAAAAGAGAATTGAAGAAAAGGGGTCTTTTCGAGACTTTTATTTGTTCTAAATAGTTGGACAAAGCGAATTGTTGTCTTTTTTTCCAGAGGCTGATGATTTTTCTTACATTAATTTTTTCGTGTTCAAACTGATGATATAGGCCTTGTTCCATAAACCTGGTTTATAAGCTTGTTTGTATCTCATTGGTTCTTGGGTTGCAGTGCTGTAGCAGAAGTCGAGGCACCTCTCAGCAGTGCTGCATTACAGGAGTGCATAGAAACAGAATGCCCTCGGAAAAGGTATTTGTATTGTAGCTTCTAAATATATCAGTGCCTTCCTTAAAATGTGGAAAATTATGCATATGTTTAGAATATTTCATGAGAATGACTAGCTTTTCCATGATCACATTATTGGAATTAATATGCTGATGTATTAGAAATCATATATGATAATTTAGTGATAAGTGAAAGAAATTCCTCCTCTTCATTCTAGATGAGCTTGCTCTAGCTTTGCCTTTGTTATATCTGGCACACCATATTTGAGATTGAACAGGTTTATTCAAATTAGGAAACTTTTTTCCACATTTTTTGCTTCGTAACGATCTTAATGAAGCACATCTATATCTGTCTAGCGATGGAGCATATTCTTTAAAAATCTTGCGCAGCTTACATGCTTCTTTTGCGAATACATAGTTTATCCTGCATCATTTCTTTATCTAATAAAGAAAGGTTTTAAATGTATTTGTTTGCTTGGTGTTCCTTCGGAAACATCCGATGAAATTGGAACGATATGGAGAAGATTAGCATGGAGCAAGGATGACAAGCACAAATCAGGAAATGGTTAAAAACTCTCACCTTCTAAAGAAAAGAGTTTCTTAAGTAATATTTTCTTGCATTGCACTTTACCCCCTCGGTAGACTTGCATAATGTTGGTCATAATTTTATGTGAGCTTGGCTTTATATGGACTCGATTATCCTGAATCATGCATGTGCTGGAGATTTCTTCAATTCCGAGTGGATGATGGACCTGTGAAACAATTCATTGTAGAAATGGGAGGGCGTGGGTTCCTCGGTTTGATTTTTTTGTGTAAATTTTAGTGCTGCCTTATAGTTTATCAGGTCATGAAAACTGAAGTGATTTCTACTCGCAATTCTCTTACCAAGTCTTCATTTGTTTTTGTGTTTTTTCAACAGAGGTCGTAATGAGTCTTGCAGCAAACAAGGGAACAAAGCTTGCCGTGAGAGATTAAGAAGGGAAAAATTGAATGAAAGGTATTGTCATGCTCATATGAATTCTTATTTTCTCTCTGCCTTCAAAATTAGGTTTCGTCTACTATTTTCTACCATACGCAACAACACCGATATGGTAGATAAAACATGGATATAGTTCATTGCAATTTTATAGCTGTCTTGTTCTCTGCTGGCTTGGGAAGTCTTACAAGACTTGGAGCTGCCATTGGAAGTTCTTCTAAGTATAGCTAAGACTATTTAAAAAAGGTCATTATTCTGTGAGTAGGGTAGCGATTACTGTTACTGAAGAAAGAAGAGAGTCTCTCTTCCGAACAGAAGTATCTTTTTTAAAGTGACACAAAATCACTTTAGTATCAGTTAATATTATTTCCTTCAAATGAAAATTAGGTGTTCTACATCAATCTATTGAATCTTGTTGAGATAGGTTTTCAGACTTATGCTCTGTTCTGGAACCCGGGAGACCTGTAAAAACAGACAAAATGGCCATACTTGGTGATGCCATTCGTGTTCTAAACCAGCTGAAGACTGAATCTGAGGAATACAAAGAGATGAACCAAAAACTTATGGAAGAGATTAAGACTTTGAAGGTTAGAAATGATTTTGTTGAAAGGTTTAAGTAGTTTGTAAAATTTACAGTGACTGGCAATCTTGAGTCTTAACTCTTGAATGGAATTAGAAGAAATTTAGGCTTGGTACTCTTGATTACTTGAATTCCTATATCTGATGCCCAGACAAAATCTTTTCTTATAAATAGGAAGAGAAGAATGAACTTCGTGAAGAGAAACTTGCACTGAGGGCTGACAAAGAGAGGATGGAGCAAGAGTTGAAAGCTACAGCTTCTCCAGCAAGTTTTATTCCCCCTCATCCAGCAGCATATCAGCCGGCTGTAAACAAGATGGCCGTTTTCCCTAGTTATGGTTATGTGCCAATGTGGCAGTATCTACAACCATCTTCGCGGGACACATCTCAAGATCATGAGCTCAGACCTCCTGCTGCCTGAGAATCTTGCAAGATAATGTATGGCATTTTCCCCTCCATTCGTGTAAATAGTGGCAACATATTAGTCTAGTTTTTACTCTCTTAGTCATCTCTGCCTCCTTTGGGTTTCCTCATTTTCTCGATATTTAATTTGAGGGAGGAACATGTATGGCAGATAATTTCTCTAGATGGAATTGGATTTGATTGACATCTGCTGCGTTTAGCTCCTGCATTTTGTTTGTCTCTTGCAATAGGTAGACATTCTAGTTTTTGTGTATCCAAACTATGTGGTACTACTTATTTATGAGCATTTATGGATTCTTTATGATGCTGCAGCCGAGGGAATATCAATCCCAGGATTTCCAGGGGTAATTCAGTGACGTTTAGAACTAATTAAATGTGTGTAGGACTTTGTTTTGTCATGATGAGCTCCATTTACTGGTCACAATGGGTGAACATCTTGATACTAGTTAGATGAATTTTGTGTGATTTGTCTAGTCTCTCTGGACTGGACAGAAATATGAATGATATGGGCTGCTGTTTTAACCTGTTCCACCTTGCATAACTAATTGAACATCCAAACAAAAAAAAAAAAAAGGAAAAAAGTATCTCTTCTGCACTTTGGAGGTGAACATATAACCCTGAATAATCTCTTTCTTAGGAGGTGTCTCTTCTTTCACCTTGTTCATCAGATGAATCCATTTCTGCTATTCGTAACACATTTAAGTTGCAGATAAATATCTCTTTGACTATACTGGAATTATGTCTATTATTGTTTTACTTCTAGCATACTACTTCAGATTAGACATGGAAGTCATCTTGTTCCTCACCACATAAAGGAGCAGAGACTATCACTGTTCTGCACTAAATTTTTCTGCATCTGATGTGAATTTTTGCATCCTAGGATCTTCGTGATGCACTTCGTTAGTTCTGGAGCATTGCTCTCTCTCTTTCATTTCTGTTTGCTGATCTTCTTTTCCCCACAAAAGACAGTACAGTCCAATAATGACAATTACTGCTCCAATGATGCTGAAAATGTTTAAGGAGGGTATTATAGTGCATGAATTTGATTGCCTTCTTTCCCAAAGAATGAAATGAAGGGGTTCCCGTCCTTCCTGTTCTAAGGACAAGATGGTAAGACTGCTTACCTGCCCATGTAGAGCTTTTCACCAAGGACGAAATATGCTAGAACTGCGACTAGTATGGTTGAGAGTGGGTTGAACACTGTTACGAAAACTGGTCCCTTTTGTTCAGTGCACCAGAGTTGTATGTACACTACTAAACCAGAGATCACTATTCCCTATTCCAGTTACAAAGATTCTTATTAAAAGATGCAAGTTCTAAATTGATTTAGAGAGGAACTATTGGACTTGGACCCTTCTTACCCCATACAGAGTAGACCAGAAATCAATGTTGAAACCCATTGTCCAAGCTGTTTGTTTGTGTTGTACAATTACTGTGTAGAAAGCTGATTGTGCTGCACCAACAAAACTCATCCATGTAGTCAGCGATAGTTGTGCTGGATATCTTTTCAAAGTGTAGGCCTGAAAAATTCCAGTGTAAGCTTGTGTGCGTTACGTGGAGATCTCTCCTCGGAAACAGTAGTTAGTTCCTATGTAGATTACTGGAGGAATCTGCATATTTCATGCAAGCCTTCCTAATGTGTTATAGGAAGAGTTATAGTGAAAACCTGCATGATGTACAATATTGACCACGTAATACAGCTAGCAGCAGTGAGGATCGAGCCTTTCAACCAATTCTCATGGATAACACCGTTCCCTCGGTGGATGTAGATGAGAGGATGTCCTAAGCTTTTCATAACAGGTCCTTTGTATAATGTCATGCTCATAACCCCAGCCAAGGAAACCAAGGTTCCTAGGACTTTTGCTATTCCTCTAGGATTTCGAATGTTAGCATCTTCCAACCTACACCAAGAAAGAGCATTTACGAGCTGTGATTTTAGACTTGAAGTCATATCCACTTCATTGTATTCATGATGGAATTGTATGTGTTACCTGAGTATAACTGCTAGTACAAATGTTAAGGCAGCTATAGTGTTGACCATCGAGGCAAGAAGAGTCGGAGAGGTGTAGTTCAAGCTCACAAAGTACATGTTCAGTGTCAAACTCACTCTGTTACGAACGATACACTGTTAATATTCCTCATCAAACAGCATATGAAAATTTGTTGTTTGATAGATCTTACCCCAGTAGAGAGAGTACAAATATCTCCAACAGCAAAGCTATAGTTAACTTTGGCCTTGTCTTTCTGCAGAAACCAACAGAAACATTAGAAAAACTGCATTTCTGCATATTTTTTGCATTGGATATGACTTTGTGATTTACCTTTCAAGAAAATAGGCAAAGGGTAGCATAGCAAGACCGGCAACGATATGACGATAAGTTATGTAGACATGAGGATTCATTCCATGATTGAAGGAAGCTTCAGTTATGAAGTACAAAAAAGTATAAGCAATTTGAGCCAAAACCATAAGGATATGAGGCTTGAACCTCTTGTAAGTGCCTATGCTAGTCCCCATAGCTACCAATACTTGTGCTTTTCTATGACTTCAACTGAACTCCAACATGAAGGTGTTCATATAATGACTACTATAGAACAATGGGATTAGATACCTAAATATTTGTTCATAGTATCTTGTTCTTATCATTATTCTTATTGATAACCTGACAACATTCCTCAACACATGTGAAAGATATTATTCACTTGTTACAAACCAACCCCTTTAGGAATAGAATATTATCGTCGTTTGACTCTTCAAAAATATCAACAGGTACGTGAATTCCACGGGGGTACAATATCGAAAGTGAAAAGTTCGTGCAACTTACATCGGACCTAATTCCATTCTTGAATTTCAATAGAAAAAAACATGTGAACCATGCTTACACCCAACCATATCTAAAAAGAACAAAAGGAGAGAAATATTGTTTAACTAAAGTTGCCAATTGGAAATGTATTTGATGCTAATATCAATAATATTCCTAGCACCTAGAAATATCCTTCTTGGTATTCAACAACAATAACTACATCTCTCAGTTCCAAGCAATTATGGCACTAAACCTTAAATGAAAGAAGTTGGTTGAGATGCGCGCAAACTGATCTGAAATTCAACTTCGCAATTCTACATAACTCATTTCATTACTGAGTTCGGAATCAAACTATTTGTACTTGCTAAATAATTTTTTGAACACATAAACTGGCATTTATCGAACATCCGCTCCGGTAGACGCTACTCAGATAGTTACAAAGCAAATCAACATAACTATGATCCATGAACACTGTTGAGTAAAGGTGCAGGACCAAAACAAATCTTCCTCAATCAACTTCAAGTGATCGATTACAGTTTCTGCTGTATGGATGAGAAAAGGAAAATATGTATGCTGGAGTATAAGTATACAAAATGAACACTCTTTTTTCCTATTTTTGTCCCCTATTAACACTTCAAAAATTGGACACTGACGAAATACAGCGGCAACATATGAATGCAGCACCCTGTTGAGTCGTCTAACCGGCAGCCCATATCCAAAACATAATTAGAGAAGATATAAGAATCGATATCCAACTCAGGAAAGCAAATGCAACGGATAACTGGAACTTGGTGCATTCCTCGCCGAAACTGCAACTTCCCAAGTCATGAAAGTACAACACGGTTACACCAGCTGAAGAAGCAGCTGCAGCGAGCGATAGTAATCCTGTACACTGCAAGTAGGTTCATCCCAGAGAGATCGATAACAGATAATTAGTAAACGATATGTTTGTTGTGTACTATTAAAGAATACCGTTATACAGCAGAGACTAACCCAGTCTCCGACTACGAAGAGGCTCAGTAAAACATGATTGTGAAAAGACTTCTTCTTTGCCAAGAAATAGGCATCAAAGAACGCAAGTCCGAAGCTCCAGATGACTTGCAAAGCCATTGAGGCTATTAAGTAGCTGCAATAATGACATGTATATGAAAGCCATCAAATTTTAATGTTTTAGTTTTATAAGAATGCTAAAATCTTGGAAAATGAGAGAGCAATCAATTCGACATGTCGACAGAATGCAAGACATGCATGAGGCATTGGTGTCTTTTAATATGTTATAACTTGCAAAATGAAGAGAAGCTAGTTCATAGTTCAAGGGAGAACACTTGCTGCAAGACATAAGGAGTCCCGAGGTTATGAAATAGCCATTAGTCTTCTCTTTTTGTATAGTGTTTTCACTAAAAAAATATTGGTTGAAAAGAAGTAGAGGCTAAAGACTCGATTGAATGATCCATGTCAAGCCTTATACGCGTCAAAAAGGCATTTTAGAACCTTTTATCCCTTCACTAAATTTTAATGATTCACGCATCGGTGCTTTCTGATCTTTGGAACATGTTCTTATGCATTATTGGGTTGACAACGGTCATGCCACAGACCATAAAACACACACATATGAACTGGAGCATGCTGAGAGAAGATGAAACCATCAAAAGGATTTGGTTAATGATCCCTGCTGCTATTTTCTGGAGCATTTGGAATCAGAGTAATAGGAGGTGTTTAGAAAATGACAGCTAGAATTCATGCATGATTAAGAACTAAACTGCTCAGTATGGAGTCATCTCTAAAGTCAAATACTGTAAGTGCTTTTAGATTAGGGTTCCGAGGACATTATGCCAGAAAAGGACAAGGCACATTTCATTTCATTGGATATACATAGGCATACAATGATTTTTAAAAGGCCAGCTAAGACTTTAATAACGTTTAGGCATCAGTTTGGACATTTATAAGGCTCTATAGCTAGTAGTCACTTGGATCAAAAGAACAAATTTTTTCCTTCCTGATACCGTGAACCCCATCCTCAAAACTCACTACTGAGGAGCCAAAGAGCGGCTTTTCCTAGTTTGCCCCATCCTGACTTGAACCCCCCTGACCTCATGGTTGTTAGTGTAATACCCTTTCCACTTGGCTATCTCTCCCTTGTTGGATCAAACAACAAACATTTTAACTGGATTAAGACACAGAGGATACTATTACAAGTTCAATCGCCTCTCACCAATTCCACGTCACCACTCGCCTTGGCTTGCCTTTTTGACCTCGCCACGCCTTGCTGGAAATAGGTGCAGCCCCATCGCCTCGTCACGCCTTGTCGCCTTTGGCGAGAGGCGCTTGCCTTTAAGAACACTGGTACACTATTGCTTAGAAGTCTAGCTCAGGAGGTGAATTTCATGGTTAGACGCCTAGATCAGATGTATAATACTCTAGTAGTGATTTTCAGATGAGAAGGTTGAAGAAAAGATCTATCGAGATACTAGGTATGAGTACAAATTCTTTGTTAATTTTGCCAAGGTGAGCTTTGCAAAACATAGCCCATCCAAAGATTGGATAGAGGAGAGCTAGGTTGACACTCATTGTAAATATAGTCAAACTAAGATGAATCCTTGAATATAGCAGAACAAATAGAGTAGAGGTAGCCCCAATTAATTTAGGATTGAGGTGTTGACCGATATATGAATTGCTTTGTTGATTGTCCTTGAGGGAAGAAATAGCAAGGACAGAGCTGAGCTTTCTAAGGTTTTAGACCTTGGTGATCATGAAGGATTTGAAACACAACAAACATTTACTGGTTCTAGACTTCCTTCTTCTACACTGGACTTTATAAAGATTAACAAGGTAAACACTCTTCTCGCACCTTACAAACTAGCAGAACAATGACAAGAACTGCATCAAAATTTCAAAGAAAAGAGAACTGACTTAGTTGATTACACATGTATCTTTGTTCAGCTTAGACCCTAAATCCAAATATCATATTCATGTAGGAAAACATTACAAACAGTTGCTGGCACAACAATAAGTATGATAAAAGACTTTTGAAGACTCATTTTCAGTAATTTTCTTCTAGCTGCATATGTTATTGTCAGCAACAAATAAAGAAATACAAGGATTAATCAGATAACAAAGAAATGCCACACCACAATCTATTCCCAACAACAGAATAAAACTTGAATCTTGATCTTCATTCATCCCAGAAACTTCAAATTAGTTAATCAATACCAGTAACTAACACTAACAAAAATAATTGCAAAATTGAGAAAAGGAAATGAAGAAGTACCAAAAAGCAGTGACATTGAAGAAACCTTTAGAGGTAACCATTGAGGCAATTGCACCAGCAGCAAAAAAGCACTGACCCATCCTCAGAAAAAGCCCAGTTAAAGTACCAGGTGTGCCAGCAAAGTCCTTCATTTTATCTCCTCAAACTGAATCAACTTTTTACACTTCTTGATAGGTTTAAAGCAAACTCCCAACAAACCAAAATTATCCAAACAACCTTTCTTTAACCATTTCTAAAGCACAATCAAGTACAAATTTGCATTCTTGATCAAGCAACTACCAATTACAGCTACTTCCCAACAAAAAACTGAAGAATAGCTACAACCCCACCTTCAAGAATTACCAAAGGAATGTACCCTTTTTGAACAAGAACAAAAAAACAACACCCAACTAGGAAAAAATTATCCAAAGAAGCTGTCTTTAACCATTTCAGAAGCAAAATCAAACATAAAGTTGCATTCTTGATTAAGCAATCTACCAATTACTATGACATTTCAACAATAAACTGAAGAATCAAGAAATCACAGCTACTTCCTACACAACCCCTTCCAATGAAAAAGCCCCCAAAAGGCACCTTTTTTATAGCAAGATGAAAACAAAAACAGCAAGTTGCTTCAAAGATTTTGCTACCCCAGATGCTAAAATCCAAAAATCTGATGAGAATTTGCCAATTCTTGGAAAAGGGTATGATGAAAAAGTGATAGAGAAGGGTGGGGTGTTCTGTGGGTGGGTGGGGGATTTGGTGGAAGAAAGATGAGAAAACAACTAGCTGGAAACTGGATTATTCAATCACCAGAATTTTCTAAATTGATATGTAGAGTACAACCACAAGCCACATTTTTGTCAAAAAAATGTTATTACATGACACTTTCCCAATTAAAGAAATTTTTAAAAAAAGATAAAGAGACTGTTCACATCAACTTTAATTTCACACCTTGAGACAATTGTTATTGGGGTGTGGGGTGGGGGTGATTGAGGTGGAGTATGTGATTAGTTTGAACGAAAAATTTTAAAAATATATTTTAAAATTAATTTATTTTTAAAAAGTAAATATTTTTGTGGATTTTTTCCCGTATAAATGATTAGATTCAATAAGAATATAAGATAAAATGTTTATAATGTTTATTAAATACTTAGCAAATATTTTTTCTTTTTGTAATCTTTTACTTTCATAACTTCCTCTATTATATTCATATTAATGTCATGTTTATAACTACTGTGTTGTATGTCTCTTTGTTACACTATAAATAGAGACTTAAGAGTTCATATTGTATAACACTCGAAGATTTGGTGAACACCTCAAAAAAAAAAATTATCTTATATTATTTCTCTTGTCTTATAATATTTTTTGTCTTCATTTTTATATTGTTCTTTCAAATTTTACAACATTCCTTTCATTGTCGTGGAATTTTCTCATTTTAGTATTATATTCAATTATGTCAAAAAATTTATAGTATTTGAATTTTTCTTAAATTTTTTGTTAACAAAGAAAGGAAAGAAAACCGCTGACTTCTCATCATTTGTTCCCTTTGAAACCTTTTTTTTTTTTTTTATCTTTCGGTATGAGAGTTTATATTGAAGTTCGACTATTTTGAATTATGTAGAGCTTCATTCGGGAAAAGCGCTCCTTATAAAAAGAAAAAAAACTTATGTTTATATATATATTAATTTAATGCAAATATTACAGGCAAAGTATTTCTTTGTCCCCAATTTCTATTTTGAGGGGCTAATAGAGATATTTAAAAGATCATAATTTTTTAACTGCAATCAAGGCAAAGATTTGGTCACCAATTTAATACTAGAGTCTAGACATTCATTTATTATTATTTGTTTGATAAAAGCTCCACTTTTAATATCATGAGTGGCTTGAAGGAAGTTCCAATATTGACTTTTGATCCTACATTCCTACCTAAAAAGATATTTGACCTTTTTTAAAAAAAAAGATAACTTGTTAAAAGTATATCTAAGTTTTTTTTCTTGAGTTAATTATCTAAATTATTATTTTTTAGTTTAAGAAAAATAGCTGTATCTTTTATACCACTCTTATCATGGTATATGTAATACACTTTCTTTTTTATTTTAAGGAATTTCCATATCATAATTTACATGAACAAAATATTCAACGTTGATAAAAATTAAATAAATTATTAATATCAGTTAAAAAAAAAGTTATTATAATTTTTTTTTTCTTATATAATAAAATGTAAAATATATTTCTTATTCGACGCCATCACTTCCTCCCCCCAAAACCCCCCACACTATTTTCTAAAGTTTTTTATTTTGTCTAAGTTTCTTTTATAAAAGTATTTTATTTTTTTAACTTCATCTCCTTCCCCTCCTCAAATACTAATTTAGATAATATTTTATTTTCTTAAAAAAATAATTCTACCCATCCCACTTTATCCTCCATTTACAAATTTTTTTCCAGTATTTAGATATACATATTGAAAAATATTTTTTACTTGCCGCCACAAGATTTTTTAAATTTTTTTTTTTAGTTATTTATGTTATATTCGGTACACTAGTAGAATTTTTTTTCTTAAAATATATGTACGTGCATATCCAACACGAAATGAAAAAAACGTATAAAAATAAAAATTAAAGGTTTAAATAGGATGAGGTAGATTTTTTATGTTTTTTTTAAAATAAAAAATATTAATTTCTATTGTGGAGGGGGGGGGGGGGATGAAGCATGAAAATTTCAAAAATTTTATAAATGAATTTTTTTTTAAAAAAAAAAGGATGGGGGTTGTCGTGGGGGGGGGGGGGGGGTTATGTGGAGGAGGTGGTGGAGTGGAGTAAGAAAAATAAAATAATTTTTTATATGGATAGTAATACTTTAATCTTTAATTTTTAATTAATACTAATATTTTATTATTTAATTTTTATCTAGATAAAATATTTTATCTACTTGGAATACCACGTGTCAATGTGTTTTCAAATAAAAGAGAGACTGCATTACACATCCCACTGAGGTGTGAGGTGTGTTTCTCAAACTAAAAGTGATAGTTTAGATATGAAACTCGCACTCTCAATAGTTCAAGTATGAAACTAAAAAAAGTGAATAATTTAGATGTGTTTTAACACTTTATCTCTTTTTTTTATATATACTTTACTAGTCTTATTTGTAGTTAATAGAGTTACAATTTGATTAAATGTTGAATCGAGGTATTAAAGTTAGTTCTTTAGATTACAGAAATCTCTACGAATCCGCTCCATATAATTGTGTTATGTATATTGTATGAGAAACAATCAACTTCGATAAGAGGTACGTAACGTACACACGAAAAAGATCCAAAAAAGAAAAACAGAGAAAAAAATTAACCTTCTCTGCTTCTCATATCAGATTTTATGCAAAGCCAAGAACATAAACATTGCTGCATTCCGAGAAGGTTTGATGTAGATAGTCTACCCTGACATAAACATCGATATAGATATGATCATGTGAACCTAGGAGATACTATTACTTTGGAGGTTCAAAAAGACCATTGAAGAAGCATGCCACAACTCTATGATTTACGCTTGTCATTTGATAGGATCTGTTACAAAATCAGACTGAGATAAGTAACAAATTGAAGGTATTTGAGACTACAAAGATGTGTTTTGTTGCAAACTTGAAGGAAGTCAGCAATGTTAACTTGAAGGCCACCACTTTGATCTTGAAGCAAGATTGTGAAGAAAGAAATATCTGTATGCTTATCGGCACATTCCATGGCTTTCAAGTGGTCTCGTTTTAGCCCGAGAGCCTCCGATAGAGTTTCTCCTAGTTTTATGACATGTTTTAAGTACTCAACATATGCTCAGAGATTACTAAGTTACAAAATCTGATAACCATTCAAGCAACATTGTACACTTTTACTCTATTCTAGTCACCGTACTATTACTCTTCTATTTCCTTTTCTTCGATTTATGTTACTTATGTGTTGTTTCTTGTACTTTGAGTAATCATCAAAACAAAAAATAACATTTTTTCCATTTTTGATGATGACAAACAGTACACCAGTGTCCAGATGTTCTTCCATGTTTCCTTCCCCCTGTCGATAAAGACCTGGCAGTTGCATGTACATTTGCACAATGAATCAGGTCTCTTCACAAGGTCTCTGAGTTTGTCAAATTATCAAAACTCCAAATAACATTATCCCTATTAATTGACTCATTAACTCAATAATAATAAATTGAAAGGTATAATAGGAAGAAAAAAATTGACCTTTTCTTGATTTGTCACAAATGACAAGTAAAAAGGAAAATCAAATAAGGAAATATTTAATATGTTAAAAACCGTGTATTGTGATGGAGCGGTAAGTTTCCTTCCTCCTTAACACAAGAGGTCTCGGGTTCGAGACCCCTTGAGTACAAAGTCGCATGTTTTACCCAACTCCAATACATTGTGATAAAGTTTCACATAAAAGTTCAAAGCACTATTACTTTCAATAGTTCCTTCAACATGAAAATGAACATTATTTTACAGCAAATCACAAACTATGACATATATGAATGATGATAGGCTTTTCTGATGGTTTATGGTCAATTTTCGCTTAGCGATTCTTCAGAGTCTAACAAGATCAAGACTAGTCTTATCAAGTGGTTTAGACAAAAAATATGAGACATAATCAACCACTAGAACTTGTTTATACAGTGGGGGGTTTTGTTCTGATATGAGCTCTTTGATTGGACCAAACATCTTTGGAGGTGTAGAAACTCCACTGAAAAAGAATATAATTGAAATCCTTGGTTCTGCTGCCTCATTTGCTACAACTCTATGAGTTGCACTTACAAACTTGTCATTTGATAGGATCTGTTACAAAATCAGTTTGAGATGAGTAAACAGTTTGTGAAAAAAATGAGAACAAAAAAGTTTGTGTTCTGTTGCAAACCTGAAGAAGGTCACCAATAATAACAACCAAACCGTGTTCAATCGGTTCAACATCCGCCCATTGGTTATTACACATGACTTGAAGCCCACCAATCTGATTTTGAAGGATAAACGTAAGGAAAACAGGATCCGTATGCTTACCAGTACCAAGAGTTAGCTCTGGCTGTGGGCATTTCGGGTAGTAATGGCATGCCATCCCTTGTTCTTTGGCACATTCTGTAGCTTTCAACTGGTCAGGTTTTAGCCCAAGACCTTCTGATAGTATGCCAAAAAGAATTTCCCCTAGTTTATCGACATGATTTGTGTACTCAACGTATTCCTTCCTGGACGTTTAAGAAAATATCAGAGACTACTAAGTTATAAAATACCATAAATATCAAATAGAAATGAAGATACATAGTTTACCTGCAAACTTCTGGTAATTCTTCAGGTTCAATGTGACCAGAAACTAGCCCGGCGACATACAATGTATCCTTCCAGTGTGCAGTCTTTCCTTCTGTTTTGTACACATGAACATTGCCATCATATCTAACTCGTCTGGTTGTTGGATCAGACGAATAGTACTCTTTCTTCACTTCGACATCTTGTTCATGAAATTTACGAGTCCCATCAATCATTCCTTCCAAAACACTTGAAGGAATCCCATGATTTATCACTTGGAAAAGTCCCAGTGTCTCAGATACTTCCCTTATTTCATCAACAATGATCTTACGCCGATCTTCAACTTCAATGCCACTTAGATCCACCACCGGAACCTGTAGAGTTGACTTGCACATATTCAACTCCTCAGCAAGTTCATGAGGTGGCCTAATGAAAATTCTTGGAATCTTGACTATTCCAGAATCAACTAGTCCCTTTACACCAGCTTTTGTATCATCAATAGCCTTTTTCTCATCCGATGGATCATAATCCATTGCTAAATTCAGCTTCAGAAAGTTTTACAAAAAGAGAGTATTACTTAGATGGTTTAATTTTCATAAACATATTAAACATCCCATTATAGTTTTAAAATATATTCCTTTAGCATAAAACAAAGATTTGTTAAGAGTAGTAGTTCATTAAAAACAAATAGTAGTTGAGTAGTTGTAATAATTGATATTAATCAATTGATCAAGTTATTATCAACATTGCAAGTTGTATTATTCAATCCTTAATTACAATCATTTTATAATCAAGAAGACAAAAAGACCAGAAGCACGCACGCTTACAAAACACTCTCCCTTCACCTTCTCAAAATACTGGTTCAACAGCCCCTTTCAACACATGATGTTTATGAACACATGATGGTTCAACTGCTTCATAGGGAACAAGCAACACCACTGCATCACATACTGGATTTTGTGCAAAGATAAGAACACAAGAAACAGTATATTTAGTCTTTCTAAAATTCATCAGTTGTTATCTTTAGGGAACATCTAACAATGTCGACAACAACATGACTGACATAGAAATGCAGTAGGTAGTAGATAGTGTTGTCTTGCTTATTCTTCCTTGTTAGTAGTCGTAGTATTTCTTCTATAGTTTCTTGTCCTCAGTAGTTGTAGTATTTCTCTCATAGCTTTTACATATCCTCAACTTTCTGTTACTATCTACTGTCATTTGTGTTCTGATTATCGTTCTATTTCCTTCTTCTTTTTTTCAGTGTATGCTTTTCCTTAAGGGGTGTATCGGAAAGAACGTTAGGTCTGTGTAGACTCCACTACTGGAATTACTAGGTATGTTTTTGTAAATCATAAATGCCCACATGACTTTTGAAAAGATGCAGAAGCAAGAACGTTGAACAACAACATCATCGTCATCATACTATGATGATATTAGTGAAAAGATCCTAACTTATAAGTTGAATAACAAAAACTCAAAGATACAATGGATCTCATACGAAACTGATGCGATATTTGTTAAAAGGGGATGAACGATGATAGTCCATACATTATTATCCCTTTATTTGAAAGAAAAAAAACGACATTTATTGTACAGAAAATCATAAACTCTGGCATTGTTCTTATATCTGATGGTTTATGGTGATCTGTCTCTCTTCAGTCTGAAAAGATCAAGAGCAGTCTCATCGAGAGGCTTCGAGAAAAACTTGGTAACATAATCAACTACTTGAAAAATTTTATATAGTGGAGGGTTTTCTTCAGATATGAGCTCTTCGATTGGACCATACATCTTTGAAGGTGCTAAAAGACCATTAAAGAAGCATGCCACTGAAATCCTTGGTCCTATTTTGTTCGCTACAACTCTATGATTTGCACTTACAAACTTGTCATTCGATAGGATCTGTAACAAAATCAGATTCAAATGAGTAACAATTTGTGAAAAAATCAGAACGAAAAAGTTATGTTTTGTTGCAAACCTGAAGAAGGTCACCAATATTAACAACCAAACCATGTTTAATCGGTGTAACATCGGCTAATTGGTTGTCATGCATGACTTGTAGCCCACCACTCTGATCTTGAAGCACAATTGTAATGAAGCTAGGATCTGTATGCTTAGCGGTACCAAGAGTTAGCTCTGGTTGTGGGCATGCCGGGTAGTAATGGCATGCCAACACTTGTCCTTTATCACATTCGGCGGCTTTCAAGTGGTCAGGTTTTAGCCCAAGAGCTTCTGATAGTAAGCCAAGAAGAACTTCGGCTAGTTTTTTGACATGATTTATGTACTCGAGGGATGTTTTCCTGAAAATGACCATAAACATCAAACAGGAGAGATAGAATTGAAATTCAAGTACAGAGTATTTACCTGCAAACTCGTGGTATTTGTTCGGGTTTAGAAACTACAGCAGAGATGAAGAGTGTATCTTTCCAGCTAACACTTGTTCCTTTTGTTTTGTACAAGTGAAGATTACTATCATATCTAACTTCTCGAGTTAGATCAGACGAATAGTACTCTTTCTTCACTTCAACATCTTGTTCATGAAATTTACGAGTCCCATCGATCATTCCCTCCAAAACACTTGAAGGAATCCCATGATTTATCACTTGGAGAAATCCCCATTTCTCACATGCTTCCCTTATTTCATCAACAATCTTCTTACGTCCATCTTCAAATTCTACGCCACTTAGATCAACCACCGGAACCTGTAGAGTTGACGACTTGCACATATTCAATTCCTCAGCAAGTTCATGAGGTGGCCTAACGAAAATTCTTGGAATCTCTACTACTCCAGCATCGACGAGTCCCTTAACACCAGCCTTTGTATCGTCAATAGCCTTTATCTCAGCCCATCCTTCTTCATAATCCATTGCTAATTCACTTCCAGATCCTCTTTCTTCTTATTTTCAACAAGGCTAACTCTACATATATATATCTTTTAATTAGATTGACGTCAATGTAGTACGTAATATTTCTATAATTAGACACCAACAATACAAACAAAATAGATATTTAGTGTTACTTGGTCATCGATGGCCTCCTTCCATGACTCGAGCTCAAGCTACACAGGGGCGATGTACCCTCAATGTGCATAGTTATTGTATGACACGATACATAAATATGCCCTTTTAACTTGGTCTCACATGATATCTATGTTGTCCAACTTTACAAGTAGACACTTGCATCATGATTTTACTTCAAATATTTTAAATTTTAGGAAAATACAAATGCCAAAACAGAGTATTTGCAAATACTAAAATACTATTCAATTAAATATTTATACATATTGGATAGATTTCATAGTACAAATATATAATGTAAACACAAAATATTGATTTATTCGAACCCGTAGCTACTACCTAACTATAGTAATTGTTGCAAGATTGGACTTGATGACGTTTTCTTTGTTTAATAGGACAACTTATATTAATAAGTACACCCAAAATAAACTAAAATCATGACACATTTTTTGGAAGTAAGCATGCAGGGTACACAACAAAATTGAGGTCACAGACAAGAAATTTCATTTAGGGGTAACTTTTTTCTTGCCTAGAGTTTATGGTTGATTCTTACAACAACATATTTATGTATTGTCAACGTGAAGAGTTAGAATTATAAGAGCATAAACATGAAATTAAGACATGATAATTATGTGAAGTTAGAAATGTATCTAGTCGGTTATCTAATTAAACCAATGACGATTTTATATGGGCAATAATAAGTCGATATTGAAACTGCATACTAGGCCATGATCACTTGAAAGATCCAATGGAACTGATTTGATAATGTATAACATTATTAGAGGAACACAAGTTGAAGGATACATAAATGAAAATAAACTGTTTATCATTGTACTGTGAATCGCAAACTCTGATCGACAATGATGATAGTCTTTTCTGATGGTTTTTTCTGCTGGAGGCTTGTAGAAAAAATTGTATCCTGAAAATAGATTAAAGCAGCAGTGAATAGTGATCGCTTGAAAGATACAAACTGATCCACATTGTTCTGTATGAATGATGATAGTCTTTTCTGATGGATTTTGCTGCTGCTTGGTGACGTTGTGCTCGGTCTCTATTCACAGTCTGAAAAGATCAAGACCAGTCTTATCAAGAGGTTTGGAGAAAAATTTAGCGAGATAATCAGCTACTATAAAGTCTTTATATAGTGGGGGATTTTCTTCCGATATGAGCTCTTTGATTGGACTGAACATCTTTGGAGATACCGAACTGAAGAAGCATGCCACTGAAATCCTTGGTCCTACCTTATTTGCTACAACTCTATGAGTTGCACTTACAAACTTGTCATTTGATACGATCTGTTACAAAATCAGTTTGAGTTGAGTAACAATTTGTGAAAAGATGAGAACAAAAAAAGTTGTGTTTTGTTGCAAACCTGAAGAAGGTCACCAATATTAACAACCAAACCATGTTTAATCGGTGTAACATCGGCCCATTGGTTATCACACATGACTTGGAGCCCGCCACTTTGATCTTGAAGCAGAATCGTAAGGAAAACAGGATCTGTATGCTTACCAGTACCAAGAGTTAGCTCTGGCTGTGGGCATGCCGGGTAATAATGGCATGCCAACATTTGTCCTTTGTCACATTAGGTGGCTTTCAAGTGGTTTGACTCTAGCCCGAGAGCTTCTGATAGTAAGCCAAGAAGAATGTCTTCTAATTTTATGACATGATTTATGTACTCGAGGGATGTTTTCCTGGACATTAGGAAAAGATAAGAGATCAATAAGACATTAGGAATTTCTACTCTAGATCTGCCACTGGCAACACGTATCTAAATATCAACGTGAAATGAAGATAAACCACTATACTGAGGCAGTGACCTCTAATTCATAAGTCTGAAGATATAATGCAAAAACTTCAACACCGTGTATGCATCAAACAGGACAGATATAGAACTGAAATTCAAGTGCGGAAAATACATAGTTACCTGCAAACTTCTGGTATTTCTTCAGGTTCAATGTGACCAGAAACTAGCCCAGAGATGTATAATGAATCCTTCCAGTTTGCAGTCTTTCCTTTTGTTTTGTACTGAAGAAGATTGCTATCATATCTAACTCGTCTAGATGTTGGATCAGACGAATAGTACTCTTTTTTCACTTCAACATCTTGTTCATGAAATTTACGAGTCCCATCAATCATTCCTTCCAAAACACTTGAAGGAACCCCATGATTTATCAGTTGAAAAAATCCCCATTTCTCAGATGCTTCCCTTATTTCATCTACAATCTTCTTACGCCCATCTTCAACTTCTAAGCCACTGAGATCCACCACTGGAACCTGTAGAGTTGAATTGCACATATTTAACTCCTCCGCAAGTTCATGAGGTGGCCTAATGAAAATTCGTGGAATCTCGACTATTCCAGAATCAACAAGTCCCTTAACACCAGCCTTTGTATCATCAATAGCCTTTACCTCATCCGATGGATCATAATCCATTTCTAATTCAGCTTGAGACTCTTCAGTGCCAAATAAATTTTCTTCTTAATTTAATCAAGGTCAACTCTTGAATATTCAGAAGAAACATACTCACTTTTTCTTTATTTAATTGTGCATTTTTGACTTGCTACAGAGTTTATCATTTTACCCCGTGGTTCTACCCTTTCCAAAAACATTATCTCTCTGAATAAATCACAGGTATAATAGGTAAAAAAAAAAATTATCGACTTGTCGAAAATGAAAAGTAAAAGGGACAGAGGGAGTATATGTTTTATAATTAGTTTTAAGTTAAAGACTGTAGATCTTGGTATCACTCTGTCCTAGAATTCTGTAAAACATTAGTTTAATTTTTTTTTTACTATATATTTATGAAGTTAGGTGGACATATTGCAAAGAAACCATAAATACACCACATGGATTTCTGGGAAATGCTATTGGGGTTAGATGCAAAGGGAGTAAGAAGGCTGACCATATGATTAAAAAAAAGTTCACACATTGGTAACAGAAAGAGTGCAGAATAAATAATGGGGATAAGCTGCATATTTCTCCAGTACTCATGTGTAATATATAATTGTACAGATAAGAATAATCATAGGTTTTATGAAAGACTACACCGATGGCGTTTGTTGCCTAGTAGATTAGGACGTGTTAACGTCTCCTACATAAAGAACACACAGTTTCTTGGTTCAGACTCAAATAATATTAACAATGTGACATATGTATTGAAGCTAAAACAACTAAGAGATCAGTTAATAGTGATCACTTGAAAGATCCACTGGATCCCATACATAACTGATCTAATTTTGCTAAAAGGATATGATAGTGCATAACATTATTTGAAAATAAACAGCAGAATAAGAAAGACATTGTTAAAATAAGATCATTGTACTGTGAATTGCAAACACTGACATTGTTCTGTCTGAATGATGATAGTATTTCCTGATGGTATATGGTTATTTTCGCTGCATCTTGGCGATGTGGCTATCGGTCTCTATTCATAGTCTGAAAAGATCAAGACCAGTATTTTTATCAAGAGGCCTGGACGAATACTTATCGAAGTAATCAGCTACTAGAAAGTCTTTATATAGTGGGGGGTTTTCTTCTGATATGAGCTCTTTGATTGGACCATACATCTTCGGAGGTGAAGAAACTCCAGTAAAGAAGCAAGCCACTGAAATCCTTGGTCCTCTATTTTTCGCTACAACTCTATGAATCACGCTTACAAACTTGTCATTTGATAGGATCTGTTACAAAATCAGATGGAGATGAGTAACAGTTTATAAAGAAATGAGAATTAAAAGTTTGGTTTTGTTGCAAACCTGAAGAAGGTCACCAATATTAACAACGAGACCATGTTCAATCGGTTCAACATCGGCCCATTGATTATCATTCATGACTTGGAGCCCACCAATCTGATCTTGAAGCAGAATGGTAAAGAAAACAGGATCTGTATGCTTACCACTACCAAGAGTTAGCTCTGGTTGTGGGCATGCCGGGTAGTAATGGCATGCCAACGCTAGTCCTTTGTCACATTCCGCAGCTTTCAAGTGGTCAGATTTTAGCCCAAGAGCTTCTGATAGTAAGCCAAGAAGAACGTCCCCTAGTTTTGTGACATGATTTTTGTACTCAAGGAATGTTCTCCTGGATATTAGGAAAAGATCAGAGATTACTAAGTTACAAAAACTTCAACACATTGTACGCTTAAAAATGACAGATGTAGAATTAAAATCAAGCGCATAAAATACAGAGTTACCTGCAAACTGGTGGTATTTCTTCAGGTTCAACGTATCCAGAAACTAGCGCAGAGATATGTAATGAATCCTTCCATGTTGCAGTCCTTCCTTTGTTTGTCAACACTTGAAGATTGCTCTCATATCTAACACCTCTGGTTGGATCAGATGAATAGTACTCTTTCTTCACTTCAACATCTTGTTCATGAAATTTACGAGTCCCATCAATCATTCCTTCCAAAACACTTGAAGGAACCCCATGATTTATCACTTGGAAAAATCCCCATTTCTCAGATACATCCCTTATTTCATCGACAATCTTCTTACGTCGATCTTCAACTTCTATGCCACTTAGATTCACCACTGGAACCTGTAGAGTCGACTTGCACATATTCAACTCCTCAGCAAGTTCATGAGGTGGCCTAATGAAAATTCTTGGAATCTCGACTAGTCCAGAATCAACTAGTCCCTTAATACCAGCCTTTGTATCATCAATAGCCTTTACCTCATCCGATGGATCATAATCCATTTCTAATTCACCGTTAGACTCTTCAGCAAGGTCAACTCTTGAATATATCCTTTTAATTAGTTTGAAGTTAAGACTGCAGATCTGGGGAATCACTTTGTCCTAGAATTCGTTAAAATAGTACTTTAATGTTTTTTACTATAAAGTATAAACTAATGAAGTTAGGTGGACATACTGCAAAGAAAACATAGATCCACCACATGGATCTCTGAAAAATCCTATTGGGGTTAGACACAAAAGAAGGAAGAAGGCTGATCATATGATTAAAATATATTTCACACATCGGAAACAGAAAGAGTGCAGAGTAACCTAAAATATCCAAACAAAATGCTGATATTTTATTCAATATGAAATGCTTACATATAAAGGGATAAGCTGCATATTCTTCCAGTACTCGTGTGTAAAACATTATTACAGATGAGAACATACTTTAATGAACAACAATTATCGGTTTTTAGAAGGACTATGCTGATGGCGTTTGTCGCTGCTTGGTAATGTAGATTTTGTATGTTTCGTCAGAGTCTAAAAAGGTCAAGTGCAGATGTACCAAGGGGCCTGGACATAAACTTAGAAATGTAATCAGTTACTGTAAATTCTTTATACAAAAGGGGATTTTCATCTGATATTAGATCCTTGATTGGACCGTAGATCTTTGGTTGTGCAAAACTACCATTGAAGAAGCATGCCACTGACATTCTTGGTCCTACCCCGTTCGCTAAAACTCTATGATTAGCACTCACAAACTTGTCATTTGATAGGATCTGTGACAAAACCAAATTGAAATAAGTTGGACAAACAAGTTTGTCTAGAAGATAAACCAGACTAAGAAAAGTTGTTTTTTTTCCGTTACAAACCTGAAGTGATTCGCCAATATTAACAACCAATCCTTGTGATACCGGTTTAACATCGATCCATTGGTTATTGTGCAGGACTTGAAGGCCACCAATTTGATCTTGAAGCAGAACAGTAAGGAAAGAAGGATCTGTATGGTTCGCAGCGCCAAGAGTTAGCTCTGGCTGTGGGCATGCTGGATAGTAATGACATACTACTGATTTTCCTTTACTACATTCCATTTCTTTCAAGTGATCTGGTTTTAGCCCGAGCGCTTCTGATAAAATGCAGAATATAGTTTCTCCTAGCTTTGTAACATGATTTATATACTCAACAATTACGTTCCTGGATATAGAAAAACAATTTCAGATATAATATAGCCTAACATGTCAAGAATTGTACTACATATAATTCCGTGAATAAAACACTATCCTTTCTAACAACTTGAGTTTTTTTGATGAGATGTTCACAAAATTCAATATGGTAACAGAGTAAAGTAGAGGCGCTGAGTTCAAATCTCACTGATACCTATTAGACAAGAAAAAATTACGTACTTTTGAGGGGACGTGTTGAAGATATAATTAAGTGGATTAAGGTATATCCTCTCTAACGGCTTAAGTTTTTAGATACGTAATCACACAATTAACGAGAAGTCTGTCCAAACAACTGATCTAACTACTCCATGAAAAATCAAAGGCATGAAATTCAAGAACAGAGATCAATATAAACTAACCTGCAAACTGCTGGTAGTTCTTCTGGTTCAATATGACTTGAATGTAGCAAAGAAATGTTCAATGTATCCCTCCAGTTTGCAGCTTTTGATTGATAAAGATCAAAGTTGCTCTCATATCTTACTCTTCTCGATGTGAAATCACGCGAATAGTACTCTTTCTTTACCTCAGCATCTTGTTCGTGAAATTTACGAATCCCATCAATCATTCCTTCCAATACACTTGAAGGAATCCCATGATTTATCAGTTGGAAAAATCCCCACTTTTCTGATGCTTCCCTTATTTCAACAACAACCTTGTTACGATGATCTTGAACTTCTATGCCACTGAAATCTATCACAGGACAATGCAGAGTTGGCTTACCATGAGTCAACTCTTCAACAAGTTCATCCGATGGCCTAATGAATATTCTTGGAATTTCCACAATTCCGGAATCAACTAATCCTTTAACCCCAGTTTTTGTATCATCAAACGCTTTTAATTCCGTCAAGCGATCATATTCCATTGTTAATTCAGCTTGAGACTATGCAATTCTGGACTTATGTGTTCTTAATTTCAATAAGGGAAAGATTCTTGAGCAATAAATAAGTTAGTTAAAAGTCAACTTGTGCTCATAAATAATGTGATCCAATGTGAATCAATATTCAAAAAGCATATTTAGTGAAATCTGAGCAGTGGAGTCTAAAGAGAGTAGAGTATACGCAGACCATACCTCTACCTCGTAGTCATGGAGGTAAGGAGACCATTTTTGGAGGACCCTCGGCTCAACTAATAAGGAACTGGTAACAACCACATAATAATACTCCTCCGTTCCTATTAAGTTGTCACCATTTTAGGTTCAGACTCCTTTAAGAAAGTAGGTAAATTTATCATTGTATCCTTATTTAGTATTATCAAATTTTCAATAAATGAAAATAAATTAATTTGACCAAACGAACATAATAAGTTACTTAATTTTTTTATATTGGTCAAATTTTTTTCATAAAATAGGAAGAATAATTCATTTTTATTGAAGGCTAATGGAAGCAAGCAGTTATCAATGACTTTATGAGGGGATTGCAAACATGCAGACTTAAACTTTTATGATCTATTAAATATTCTGTTCGTTTATTTTTATTTATTCACTATTTTAAATATCGATAAGTAAAAAACGAAACAAATGAAAAGTAGAAGAATTTACGGCTTGATATCGGCAGAGAAATTTTGAATCAAAACGGAAAAAATGTATAAAATATGAAAGAGCTAGAGAAAGAAAAAAAGGTGTGGAAGACTAACGGATTAAACAAAGTACAAATATGAAAGAAAGAAGAAATGTTATAATATATGACACATTTGCCCTTAAATAAATAATAAAATTACTGAAATGCCATCGACAAGAAATAAAAAACTTAAAAAAAGATAAATAAGAATTTTTTAACTAAAAAAGAGACGGTGTTACATCACCTACTCTGTGCGGATATATTATAGTTATATAACATAAAATGAATTTGTCATTTTTTTAATATGAACTAATTTATAAGATAATTAATTTAATAAATTTATTAGATATATATATTTTTAAGCGTTTTGCGTGGAAAAGTCAAACTTGACAAAATCAAACTTCATTAGTCTTCAACTAATGATATAAAAAACTAGAAATGGCCGACATATTTTTGATTAATATCCAAAAGGACCCACAATAATTTTGTATGGAAGTTGAGCTGACTTTAACATGTTTATTTGACCAATCAATAAATAATTGTTATGATAAATCAACGAGCTTGTCTGCTGACCACTATAGTCCATTTTTGGAAGTCATATTATTTTTTCCATTGAACTAGCTAGACGCTATCGATTAGTAACTGAAATGGATTATGATCCATCGATTGAGAAAAAGGCTATTGATGATACAAAGGCCGGTGTTAAAGGACTAGTTGATTCAGGAATAGTCGAGATTCCAAGAATTTTCATTAGGCCATCTCATGAACTTGCTGAGGAGTTGAATATGTGCAAGTCAACTCTACAGGTTCCAGTGGTGGATCTAAGTGGCATAGAAGTTGAAGATCGACGTAAGAAGATTGTCGATGAAATAAAGGATGCATCTGAGAAATGGGGATTTTTTCAACTGATAAATCATGGGATTCCTTCAAGTGTTTTAGAAGGAATGATTGATGGAACTCGTAAATTTCATGAACAAGATGTCGAAGTGAAGAAAGAGTACTATTCGTCTGATCCAAGACGAGGAGTTAGATTTGAGAGTAATCTTCAACTGTTGACAACAAAAGGTAGAAATGCAACCTGGAAGGATACATTATATATCTCTAAGTCAGTTTCTGAACCTGAAGAAATACCAGAAGTTTGCAGGTAATTATGTATATTTTACGCGTACAGGGTGTTGAAGTTTTTTGCATTAAATCTTGATATGTTTGATCTTTTCGTAATGTACCAGGAAAATATTGGTTGAGTACAAAAATCATGTTATAATACTAGGGGACATTCTTCTTGGCTTACTATCAGAAGCTCTTGGGCTAAAACCTGACCACTTGAAAGCCGCGGATTGTAACAAAGGGCTAATGTTGGCATGTCATTACTACCCGGCATGTCCACAGCCAGAGCTGACTCTTGGTACCGGTAAGCATACAGATCCTGTTTTCCTTACCGTTCTGCTTCAGGATCAGAGCGGTGGGCTCCAAGTCATGCGTGATAACCAATGGGCTGATGTTGAGCCGATTGAACATGGTTTGGTTATTAATATTGGGGACCTTCTTCAGGTTTGGCAACAAAACACAACTTTTTGTTCTCATTTCCTAACAAATTGTTACTTATCTCAATCTGATTTTATAACAGATCGTATCAAATGACAAGTTTGTTAGTGCAATTCATAGAGTTGTAGCAAATAAGGTAGGACCAAGGATTTCAGCGGCAAGCTTCTTCACTGGAAGTTCTACACCTCCGAAGATATATGGTCCAATCAAAGAGCTCATATCTGAAGAAAACCCCGCACTATATAAAGACTTTCTAGCAGCTGATTATACTGCTAAGTATTTCTCCCAGCCTGTTAATACTCTTGATCTTTTCAGACTGTGAAGAGAGACCGAGCACCACAATGTCAGAGTTTGTGATTCGCTGTACAATAAATGTCGTCTTTCGTATTCTGCTGTTTATTTTCAAATAAAAAGGGATCTGTTCCATAATATTTCAAGTGATCGCTATTCATTGCTGTCTTAATTAGCCAAACAATCCGTTTTGAGGATACGATTATAAGTGATTTTATAGGGAAAATAGTGATATAGTTGAGTGACATTGTAGGTGAAATGACAATGGTTGAGTGAGTTTTATATTACAGGACAATATTGAGTGACTTTCTGAGCTACAAACTATTAGTTGAATGACGGTTTGAGAAGTTAAAAAAAAAAATGGACCTTAGAAACTAACTCATGAGATGATGATTGAGTAGGACCTTATAAGGATATAAAAAGCTGATCGATCATCCCTCAACGGCTCAACACGAGACACTTGACAATAAGGTAAAGCGTAATGAAGAATTCCGAAAGAAATGTTAAAGTTCTGAGAAGATGTTGAAACATATCTGTAAATCCTTTCGACTATTTCTGCAATTTGAAAGGTGACAATAACGAAGTTCCATCGAGCCCTTTGTTGTATAGACGCATAACATACTCTTTTCTGCTTGTTTCCCGGTAGATTGGAGGGTTTTCTTCGGATAACAACTCCTTGATCGGACCATATAATCTCGATTCACTTCCTTCTTGAAAATGCATTCTGAAAAAACTTGCCACTGAAATTCTTGGTCCTACATTTTTCGCCAAAACTCTGTGAAGAACACTTTTGAACTTGTCATTTGTGATGAGCTGCAAAACCAAAAAAAATGGAAACTAGTGAATTCATTAATCAAGTTCGTGACGTTTACATAAAGAGTTTAAGTTATGTGCACAGACAACATATACATTTCTTACACCTAGAATAATAGGTAGCATTTTATAACAAGACTGATAAGGTTATAATAGCCTGAAAATCAGTGCAATAACCAGCTATAACCGTGAACTGCTAGTATCAAAATTTGTTTTTCGATGTCAATATATATAACTTAATTCCGTGTATTGATACATCAAGCTCAATTTACAAATGTTTACTTGCCTGCATAAGATCTCCAATGTTCACTATTAGAGCTCCAGGTAAGAAAGGAACATCAACCCATTGATCTTTATGAAAGACTTGGAGGCCACCAATTTGATCCTGTAATACAATAGTCAAGAAGCCACTATCCGTGTGACCGCTAAGGCCTAAAGTCAGTTCTGGTTCAGGGCATGCTGCATAATAATGACCGGTGATGAACAGCCCCTCGGAACATTCCATGTCTTTCAAGTGATCTGATTTGAGTTGTAGAGCCTCAGAGAGTAGCTCAAAGAGAGTAAGACCCAGTTTCATGATGTACTTCGTGTATTCGATCAAAACTTCTCTGTAAAATCAAAAAATGCATCCAATAAAGCAGAGATTATATTGGAAAAATCCAAGCACATTTGAACATTAGCATGATGATAAGGAAACATATAACTAGTTCATAATTTGTTCCGAGTCAAATAAGTCTATCTTTTTAAGACTTTTGCACACCCCTTAAGAAATATATATTTAATAGGTTTAACCATACGGATTTTGTCTAAACGACTCTTTGTCTCTCTCGTAACATTTTGTACCTGCAAACCTCGGGAATTTCTTCAGGATCAGGAGCATTAGGAGCCATGACACAGTAAAGGGTGTCCCTCCAATTAGCTGTTGGCGATTTGAGTAGATCAAAATTGCTATTGTAGGTGACCTTCCTCGTAACATCACGTGAGTAGAACTCTTTCTTCACCTCAGAATCCTGCTGATGAAAATGACGAACGCCTTCTAGTACATTCTCCCTAACACTTGATGGGATTTCATGATGGACAATCTGGAAAAATCCCCAGTTTTCACAAGCATTCTTTATTTCTCGAATAATATCAGCTCGTTGAGCTGCACCATTTTCCAAGCCCTGAAAATCTACTACAGGAATGCTAAACTTACTAGTAACATCAG
This sequence comes from Solanum chilense, assembly GCA_032847665.1. NCBI lineage: Eukaryota > Viridiplantae > Streptophyta > Magnoliopsida > Solanales > Solanaceae > Solanum > Solanum chilense. The sequence continues at coordinate 78,137,884 of CM064971.1, forward strand.
GGTCCGATTTCTTTTCACTTACATACTCGTTGTGTAAGAATATACGTGGTAACTTTGTGACACCCGCATCTAGTAGTCCTTTTACCCCCATCTTTGAATCATCAAATGAATGCACTTCACTTTTTCTATCATATTCTGAACTGTCATCGTGCTCGATACTTTCATTTCTTGAGACAACCATTTTTCTCCTTGTAGGTTGTTGAGTATGAAATCAAGATTCTTTACAGACATAATAATAAAATGGTTAATATAATAGGGATACTTACAAAATTGATATTATAATATAGTTTTTATGGAATCAGATTCCATCTCATTGCAAAGCCAAGAAGCTCCAGGACAAAGGCAGACATACTGTATTACAGACAATTTTGGAACTATAAGATTATAATAAGTTATGATGTCTTGTTCAAATAACAATAGAAGTTTGAAATATTCTGTTACATACTTTCTCTTTTAAAAATACAAAAACATGAAGAGCACATGTTCGGTTGGTCAAAATTCTTCGGAAAATATTTTCTCTAGGTAAAAAATTCTTCAAAAAATGATTTCCCTAGTAAGTAGGAAAAATAAGTTTCAGAAGTGGCATTTCATGTCTGGAATATAATGGGACATCATTAAAGCCAGAGACAACTCAGAAAGCTAAAAATATTGACAATGTATAACTCAAGCATAAATTTCGACATTGATTTCGTGTTCAAGAATCCACTGTTCTAAATTTCATTAGATGAACAGCACTTGAGATATTTATTTAATTTCCAAAAGACACATGTATACACAATAGGTACAAGAATTTTTATTGAACTCACAAGCAGAAGAACACAGCTCAGAGCCTGTCACTCTTTCTGTACTTTGAAATATTGTGACAATAAAGACGTTCCATCGAGCCCTTTGTTGTATAGATAATCAACGTACTCATTTCTGCTTGGTTCCCGATACATTGGAGGGTTTTCCTCTGATAACAACTCCTTGATTGGCCCTTATAGTCTGGATTCACTGCCTTCTTGAAATTGCGTTCTGAAAAGACATGCAACTGATATTCTTGGTCCGACATTTTTAGCCAGCACACGGTGAAGAACACTGTTGAACTTATCATTTATGATTAACTACAAAACAGAATGCAAACTAATGAAGTAATCGATCAAGTTTGTGTCATTTACATAAATACATAATTTACAATTATAAACTTGCCTGCATTAAGTCACCAATGTTCACTATTAGAGCTCCAGGCAGGAAAGGTACATCAACCCACTTATGTTCAAGAAAGACTTGGAGGCCACCAATTTGATCTTGTAATAGAATAGTCAAGAACCCGCTATCTGTGTGGCCGCTAAGGCCTAAAGTGAATTCTGGTTCAGGGCATGCCGGATAATAATGGCCAGCTAAGAAAAGCCCCTTCGCGCATTCTATGTCTTCCAAATGATTTGGGTTGAGTCCTAAACCTTCAGAGAGTAGCTCATATAGAGTAAGCCCCAGTTTCATCACGTACTCCGTATATTTGATCAAAACATCTCTGTAAAGTCAAAATATTGTGTTCATAAAAATATTGAGATGAGGTTTGGAGAATTTAAGTTGACTACAGCGGGGCGTACTAAGATATTTAAGAAAGGTATATTAGTAGTAAGTATGAAATGTACCTGCAAACCTCTGGAATTTCTTCGGGATGAGGAGGATTAGGAGCAATGACACAGTAAACAATGTCCCTCCAGTTAGCTGTTGATGCTGTGTGTAGATCATAATTGGTATTGTAGGTGAACTTCCTCGTACTATCACGGGAGTAGAATTGTTTCTTCACCTCAGGATCTTGTTCATGAAAATGACGAACACCTTCTAGTACTTTCTCCATAACACTTTATGGAATTTCATGATTGACAATCTGGAAAAATCCCCAGTTTTCACTAGCATCCTTTATTTCTCGAACTATATCAGCTCGTTGAGCTGCAGTTTTTCCCAAACCTTCAAAATCTATGACTGGAATGATCAGCTTAGTAACTGCATCGGAGTCTGATTTCTTTTCAATGACAGGCTGGTTGTGCAAGAACATACGCGGTAACTTGGTGATACCAGCATCCAGAAGTCCCTTCACACCAACCTTCGAATCATCAAAGGCTTGGACTTCACTTCTCCTATCATATTCAGAACTGTCAACTAGCTGAGTTCTACCGTTATTCGAGCCAGCCATTTTACTTTCTCTAAAGGAAACCACAACATTTGACTATGGAGGCAAGATTAGGTATACTTACACATCATATACCTAACTCTTAAATGCCAAACTTATTCTCCTTAAACTAATATAATGGTTTTGGAACTATCTGATATAAACAAAGTTACGTCGTGTACTGAAGAGGAACTAATACTTACCCACAATTTGCAGAGGACAAGGAGGAAATATAAGAAAAATGAGATTAAAATAGTTTGGTTGTAGACTTCACTTTCAATTGCTCTCACATCTGCTACTTTTTCAACCTCATTTGTTTATTTCAGACGGCAAGTGGAACAGTTTATATGTCACTCTTGTTAAAAACTAGATGAATTCGATCTTTAAAATGATCAATTTGAAAGGTTACAGCCTCCAAATAAACACTTCAAAAAGTTGAATCATTCCTTCATAACTATGACTTTACGAAATGATGAATTAACTGTTATTTTAACTATTCTAGTGCAAATGATATTTGTTTGATAGCCATATCATTGCTAAAGCTAACACATTATATCAAATTATTCTGAGAAATCTCTAAATGTGTAGTATGAACATCGAAAACAACATTTTGTAAGGACCTTCAATTAACAAGCATGCATTAATAGGACCAGAAAAAGTTACGTTAAATCTCATTCGATGAAATGACAGCATAAGAGATGTGTGTACAACAGGTACGAAATACTTAATCGAACTCACAAGCAGAAAACCATAACCAAGTGGTAAAGCACCGGAAGATGATGAAACATTTCTGCAGATCCTACCACTATTTCTATAGTTTGAAATGTGACGATAAGGAAGTTCCATCGAGCCCTTTGCTGTATAGATATGTGACATACTCTTTTCTGCTTGTTTCCCGGTACACTGGAGGGCTTTCCTCTGATAACAACTCTTCAATTGGACCATATAGTCCTGATCGACTGCATTCTTGAAAATTCATTATGAAAAGACTAGCCACTGAAATTCGTGGTCCTGCATTTGTTGCCAGCACTCTGTGATGAACGCTTTTGAACTTACCGTTCGTGATTAGCTACAAAACAAGATGGATACAAATCAATTAATTTGTTAAGTTTGTGACATTACATAAATGCATAAAGCTCATTTTACAATATGAACTTGCCTGCATAAGGTCTCCAATGTTCACAATTAGAGCTCCAGGCAAGAAATGAACATCAAACCACCGATTTTCATGAAAGACTTGGAGGACACCAACTTGATCCTGTAATAATATAGTCAAGAATCCACCATCTGTGTGACTGCTAAGGCCTAAAGTGAGATCCGGTTCAGAGCATGTCGGATAATAATGGCCAGCGAGAACAAGTCCCTTGGCGCATTCCATGTCTTTCAAATGATTTAGATTGAGTTCTAAGGCCTCAGAGAGTAACTCAAATAGAGCATCGCCTAGTTTCATCACATGTCCCGCGTACTTGATCAGACATCTCTGTAAAGTCAAAATATGTGTTCATTTAATAAACTGATGAGAATTGTACTAATGACGCGTATTAGTTGAAAGACTACCATATCAAATTACAGCTTTTTGAGATTAGAGCATGAAGATTTAAGCTAATTCAGTACAATCAAAAAGCATATCATTATGTTTATGAGCTATAGCTGCCTAAGGAAATACCTGCAAACCTCAGCCATTTCTCGGGGATTCGGAGGATTAGGAGAAACTACACAGGAAAGGGTGTCCCTCCAATTAGCTGCTCATGTTTTATGTAGATCGAAATTGCTATTATAGCTGAACTTCCTCGTAACATCACGGGAGTAGCACTCTTTCTTCACCTCAGATTCCTGCTCATGAAAATGGCAAACACCTTCTATTACTTTTTCCATGACAATTGATGGGATTTTATGGTGCACAACCTGAAAAAATCCCCACTTTTCACAAGCATCCTTTATTCCTCATACGATATCAGCCCGTTGAGCTGCACCCTTGCCCAAGCCTTCAAAATCTATAACTGGAATGCTAAAATTTGTAACTATCTCGGAGTCCGAGTTCATTTCATCCACATACTGGTTGTGCAAGAATATACGCGGTAGCCTTGTGACACCACCATCCACAAGTCCCTTTAACCAGTCTTTGCATCATCAAAGGCTTGAACTTCTCTCTCCCTATCATATTCCGAACAATCATATTGTTGAGTTCTTTCATTATTTAGGCCAATCATATCTTCCTTTTTTTTAGAGGAAAAAAAACACAACTCCTGACTATGCAATGCAAGATTTCTAGTGAAACATAACAGATATAACAAGGGTGCTTATATATTATAAGAGAAGTTAGTATTTTCCTATTAACTTTTCTGTAACCAGATCCGATCGCAATGCAAAGCCAAGAAATTACAGGACAAAGGGAGATATACAAATTATAATTCAAGACTTTCTCTTTTGACTTAGTTCACATAATCTTTTGGCACTAATTGGATTTTGTTATATTCTGTTCAATTTGTAGCAGAGAAACTAATAGCTACTATCCAATTGCAGAGGACAAGGACGAAATGTAAAAAAAAGGCGATTAACAAGAAACAGAATCATTCTTCAAATAAAACTAAAGATAAGTAGCTCAAGGAAATGGAGTTTATTCTCTTGAAAAACTTAAGCAAGTAGCTTATGATATATATTACTATAGAACATCACAATATAGATTCTCTCATCCTACTTTCCAATGTGTTATTACGTAGCTATGGCTGGATCTTGTAATGCAACAATGCAGAAGTTCCATCTAGACCTTTCTTACGGAAGTAATCAGCATAGTCTTTCACTGTGGTTGCGCGATATTTTGGAGGATTATCGTCTGACAACAACTCCTTAATTGGTCCATAAAGCTTGGTAGTAGGCAATGAACCAGTGTAGAAGAAGCAAGCTACTGATATTCTTGGTCCAACTTTATTTGACAATACTCTATGCTCAACGCTTAGGTACTTGTCATTTGATATGAGCTGAAAAAACAAAAACCAGAATAAGAACAATTGATTTTACTAGCAAACAAAGTTTCATATTCATTTTTTCGGAAAAAGTTCCAATTTTTTCAGAATGTGTAAGAATAACCTGCAGAAGATCTCCAACGTTCACCACAAGAGCACCAGGTGTAGGAGGAACATCAATCCAGTGAGTCTCGTGAAGTACTTGTAGTCCTCCTATTTGATCTTGTAGAAGCACTGTGATAAAATCATTGTCAGAATGTTTGTTGGTTCCTATAGTGAGTTCTGGCTGAGGGCATGCTGGATAATAATGTCCCAAAACGCGGAGCCCCTCAGCGCAATCAATATCATTCAGATGAGATGGATTAAGACCTAGACCCTCCGACAATAATTCAAACAAGGATTTTCCCAATGTCATGACATGATTAGAGAACTCCATTAGTATTTCCCTGCAGCAATTACAATAAAATCGATGAAACGTGAAATATCAAGAACTGAAAATAAAAAACATAACATAACATACCTGCATACTGTTGGCAATTCCTCTGGACTAGGATGATTCGGAGCCATTAAACAGAAAATTGAGTCTCTCCAATTCGTAGCCGGAACAGAAGGGCTATACAAATCAAAATTACTAACATGAACTACTTTTTTGGTATTATCTCGAGTGTAATATTGTTTCTTAATATCAACATCTTGCTCAAAGAATCGTCGTGTTCCTTGCAACATTTCTTCCATGACAGATAATGGAATTCCATGATTAACCACTTGGAAGAAACCCCATGTCTCCGATGCATCTCGAACTCTGTCTACAATCTCTTTATGCTTTATTGGATCTTTATCGATGCCTTTAAGATCTATCACTGGAAAAATGAAATTTTTTTCACAATTTCTTACACATTCCTCTATTTTAGTTGGCTGAACGAATATCCTAGGCACTTCAGTTATTCCAGCATCCACGATTCCTTTGACACCAGCTTTAGTATCATCAAAGGCTTTTAATTCACTCATTCTATCAAAACTTCCCGGAAGTCTTGCCTCAAAATCATCTGTCCTAGAGACTTTCATCATTTTTTCTCAAAATCCTCGGGCTCGTAACTCTGATGAAAAAAAACTTCAATAGTTGAGAGGATACTTCAAATCTTACCTCAAAAAATTGTTAGATTTGATTAAAGAGCCATATGAACAGTCAAGCATAGTTTATTGAAATATAAAAACTAATCTATAGTTTTATAAAAACAAGGAGTCCTCATTTTTATAGTTTATGATTAACATTGTACAATCACATGACAGTCTTTTTTTTAATAAAAAATTGTTGTCCTAAATATCATAGTTTAAGACTGTCTGCACAATCACATGTACAGTTGAGTATTTTTTTTTATTTTTTTTGTGTGTAATCTCAAAATTGTAAAGCTCGACAGAGGCGAAGCTAGGATTTTAACTATGTGAGCTCTGAATTTTACAATAACGACTTTTTAAAGTGACAATCACTAGGTTCTAAATTATATTTGTATATATTTAATGAATTTATTGATACAAATACACTGTTTGAGCACACCAAATTGTTTGTTATGTTACATATTGAAGAAAAGGAAAAATGAGAAGAAAAAAAGGTAACGGATAATTGACATGAACACACCAAATTGTTTGTTATGTTACATAAAATGGGATCTTAGGTCATCATATAACGATGTATTACACAATACGATACAACAAAACTTAAGTAACAATACAATTAAAAATTGTATTTCAAGTAACAATACGATACAATACAATAGGTAATAACCATCCCGACAAGCATCCAAAGTAAAAGTCTCAGTTCGTATCATAAATTGAATTGTTACATTAGGATTAGATCCTGTAATGCGACAATGTAGAAGTTCCATCTAGACCTTTTTTGCGGAAGTAGTCACGGTAGTCTTTCACTGTGGTTGCGCGATATTTTGGAGGATTATCTTCCGATAACAATTCAGTTATCGGTCCATAAAGCTTGGAAGATGGCATTGAACCTGTGTAGAAGAAGCATGCCACTGATATTCTTGGTCCAACTTTATTTGCCAATACTCTGTGTTCAACACTTATGTACTTGTCATTTGATATAAGCTGAAAAATAGCAACAAAAAAACTTAAACAAATGATATCAGTGCCTCTTATTGATTGTAGTCGTATATGGTTTAGAAAAACAAAGTATACTAGCCTGCAGAAGATCTCCGATGTTCACGACAAGAGCACCAGGTGTAGGAGGAACATTAACCCATTGATTCTGGTGAAGCACTTGAAGTCCTCCGATATGATCTTGTAGAAGCACGGTGATAAAATCATTGTCAGAGTGTTTGTTGGTCCCTATCGCGAGTTCTGGCTGAGGGCATGCTGGATAGTAATGTCCCAAAATACCTAGCCCCTCCGCGCAATCCATATCTTTGAGATGGCACCGATCGAGACCAAGACCTTCTGATAATAATTCAAGTAACGAGAAGCCTAATTTCATCACATCCTTAGAGTATTGCATTAGTATTTCTCTGCAGTAATTTCAAGTAAGATTGATGAAATGTCACATATCGATATTTTGAAAAAATTAAGTATACTCAATTGGCACACATTAATCATAATCAGTTGCAAGATATAGCGCGTAAACATAGCAACATAAGTCATGTTTATTGTTGATTTTTGTTACAAATGAAGCTGGTTGGTTTTCTAATTCATGTTTAGAAACCCCGAAACATCTCGGTGCCAATCTTCAGACAAGTGAGGCTTTCTCAAGTAGTTGAGCACTCGAGTCGCACTAGAAGGTAAGTGGAAGCACTATTGGTCCTCCAGTGGGGTGGGAAGGGGAAATAGAAAAGAAAAGGTTCATTTTCAGAACATTTACGTACCCGCATGCTGTTGGCAATTGTTGTGGACTTGGAGGATCAGGAGCCATTAAACAGAAAAGTGTGTCTCTCCAATTTGCAGCTGGAACAGAAGGGCTATACAAATCAAAATTACTTGTATGAATCACTCTTTTCGTAGTATCTCTACTGTAATACTGTTTCTTAACCTCGACATCTTGCTCAAAAAACTGCCGTGTTCCTTGCATCATTTCTTCCAAGACGGATGTTGGAATCCCATGATTAACCACTTGGAAGAAACCCCATGTCTCTGATGCATCTCGAACTTTGTCCACAATCTCCTTATGCTTGATTGAGTCCTCGTCGATGCCTTCAAGGTCTATCACAGGGAAAATGAACTGTGTTTCATTTGTATCCGATAACTCCGGCCTGTTTTTTGGTGGTAGAATGAATATTTGAGGTACTTTAGTGATTCCAGAATCAACAAGTCCTTTGACACCAGCCTTAGTATCATCAAACGCTTTTAATTCACTCATTTTGTCATAATTTTTCTCAACTGTGACCTGAAAATCATTAGTGGTGGAGAGTACCATCTTCTTTGCTAGGATGTTAAGAACCAAGAGTTTCTGAGATCAGTTAGTACCTAATGGCCATCATATCATCATATATTTTTATATCAAAAGTCGGAAGGTCCTAAGTAAAAAAGTTGAAAGACGAAAATGCCCATATAATGACCTTTTTACCGTGCAAAGCGGGATCTTAGTGCACCGAGGCTGTCCTTTTTTACTCAGGTTTCCACTTTTTATGCTCAATGAGCCATTAATTTAGACTTTTGGACAATGGTTAGAGTTATTGTCAATGATCTATTATTGAATTCATATACTTGGGATGAATCTAGTTTGCTTTATGAACAAGGGCCACTAATTTAGACATTTGGACCACAATTGTCACCATCTAACAGTTCATACCAACAAACTAGATATTTGAAGCAGAAGAAAACAAAAGAAAATGGGTTAATTGTTTTTAGTCCCTTTCTTTTGGTCACTGTCTGAATCCACTGCCCCCACCACCACCACCACGAAAAGAATATACGGATATCAGATGAGTCTGCTCATTGTGTTTGAACTCACTGTGTCTGTGTCTGTCTGCTCTTTGTGTCTCAACATGTTCCAGGCACTGTTAACTTGTGAATTTCCATGTGCGTGTAGTCGTCCTTACATGGTCTATCCAATGGATATACTATATGATGTAATGCTCCCCGCCTTGTCGAATTTTCGTACCATACATTTGAAGTAAAAATAACGGTATCATCAGCATATGTCAAATGGTACAGTGGTTACAAGGGTCAGCTAGAACATTTATCCACAATTTAGACGAGATGATTACAAACAGTTCAACAGAGATGACTAGGACTGAGATGCAGACCCTTTGACATGAGTCTGAATTCATAAGAAGGGTAATTTTTAGACAAGAGGAAGGGAGAAAACAACATTTTGTAAGTATGAAATACATCTATCCGTCATAAACCTTCTGCACCACACTATATTATGAGTCTTATCAGTCACGAGTACGATCTTGCGAAGATCATAATAGTTCATGTTTCAACATCTATGAAACTTCAGCTTAAGATATAATAAAAAGTTAAATTCTCGGTAATATTCATCATACATTTAATTGTTTCATTACTAGGATTAGATCTTGAAGTGCAACAGTGCAGAAGTTCCATCTAAACCCTTCTTACGGAAGTAATCATTATAGTCCGTCAATGTGGTTGCACGATATTTCGGAGGATTATCTTCTGATAACAATTCAGCAATTGGTCCATAGAGCTTCGGAGATGGAAATGGACCGGTAGTGAAGAAGCTTGCAACTGATATTCTTGGTCCAACTTTATTTGACAATACTCTGTGTTCAACACTTATGTACTTGTCATTTGAAATGAGCTGTGGAAAAAAATATAAGCACAACTAGTATCAGTTCCAAATAAGGCGTTACTTTCATTCTTATTGAGTTGATACAAGACTCGAAAAGAAAAAGAATACTAGCCTGCAAAAGATCTCCAATATTCACCACAAGAGCAGCAGGTGTAGGAGGAATATCAACCCACTGATTCTGGTGAAGGACTTGGAGTCCTCCGATATGATCTTGTAGAAGCACTGTGATAAAATCATTATCAGAATGTGTATTGGTGCCTATGGTGAGTTCTGGTTGAGGGCATGGTGGATAGTAATGGCCCACAACACCGAGCCCCTTCACGCAATCCATATCTTCGAGATGACAAGGATCAAGACCGAGACCTTCTGACAATAATCCAAGCAAGGAACAGCCCAATTCCATCACATTCTTGGAGTAGTCCATTAGTATTTCCCTGCAGCAATTTTATAAAATTAATGAAACAGCACATCTCGATACTTAAAAAGAGAAATGCTATGCTTGATTGGCTCTTAAGTACCGAACTTCTAGTTAAAACTACATATTCAATTACTAGGTAAACATACCTGCATGGTCTTGGAAATTCTTCTGGACTGGGAGGATTAGGAGCCATTGAAAAGCAAAAGGAGTCTCTCCAATTTGCAGCTGGAACAGAAGGGCTATACAAATCAAAATTGCTATTATGAACCACCTTCTTCATGATATCTCGAGTGTAATATTGTTTCTTAACCTCTATATCTTGCTCAAAAAACTCACGTGTTCCTTGCAGCATTCCTTCCAGAACAGATGTTGGAATGCCATGATTTACCACTTGGAAGAAACCCCATGTCTCCGATGCATCTCGAACTTTTCCCATAATCTCTTTACGCTTTATTGAGTCCTCGTCAATACCTTCAAAGTCTATCACTGGGAAAATGAACTGTTTTTCACTTGAATCCAACGACTCCGTCCTGTTATTTGGTGGTAGAATGAATATTTGAGGCACTTTAGTGATTCCAGCATCAACGAGTCCTTTGACACCAGCCTTTGTATCATCAAAGGCTTTTAACTCACTCATTTTGTCATAACTTTTCTGAACTGTGGCCTGAAATTCATCGGTGCTAGAGACTACCATCTTCTTTGTTACGATGTTATAAACAATAGACTTCCTAAGGCTCTTAGAACCTAATAGGCCACGCACGATACTATAAATACTACTCTCTATACAAACCACTTTCTTCCTATCCACAAAAAAGAAGAGGCCGTAAACAAGTAGATCTTTGTGATAAGCTTTAAATTGTTTAAGTCCCTTTCACTGGTCACTTTCTGAACCCACTGTCACTCTTCAGCACACACATGTCCCAAAAATAGAAGGTAGACAAGCAGAAAAAAACAAAAAATTCATAATTCTCATATAATTGTGTTTAAAACAAAAATTACTCGTAGGAATAATATCCACGACAAATAACAAGAACAAGAGAGTAATAAGGAACCAAGTCCTTTTAACGCGGAAAACATAATACCTGAGTCGAGCAACATAATACCACTATAGTGAGAAATTTAGTATTTTGTAATCTCAAAAGACTACTACGAATTTAAAAGAATTAACCTTATTTTATTTCACACGCCTTTCTCTAATAGTACTCTCCCGTTCTGTTTCCTCACACTGTTATGTGTGAATTACTCCCTCTGTTTGATATTGCTTTTCACTATCTTATCGGTATGTTCTAAAGTGAAAGAACTCCTCGGAGAAAAAATTAAAGCCAGTACATAAAAGAGAAGGACTACATAAATTTTCTATCATATATTGATACAGGTCATGTTTCACCATCTATGAAGCTTCAGCATAAGATACATCAAAAGTTAAAACTCTCAGTTTTCATCGTATATTCAATCGTTACACTACTATGATTAGATCTTGTAATGCAACAATGCAGAAGTTCCATCTAGACCTTTTTTACGGTAGTAAGCAGAGTAGTCATTCACTGTGGTTGCACGATATTTTGGAGGATTATCTTTGGACAACAACTCAGTAATCGGTCCATAAAGATTGGAAGATGGCACTGGACCTGTACCAAAGAAGCATGCAACTGATATTCTTGAACTTAGTTTATTTGTCAATACTCTGTGTTCAACACTTATGTACTTGTGATTTGATATGAGCTGAAACAAAAGCAGCAACAATTAGCACAACGTAACTAGTAATCTTTACCAAATAATAATTATACTCATACATATCGAGTAGGTATAATATTCAAAAAGGCAAACAATACTAGCCTGTAGAAGATCTCCAATGTTCACGACAATAGTACCAGGCGTAGGAGGAACATCAACCCAGTGATTCTGGTGAAGCACTTGAAGCCCTCCGATATGATCTTGTAGAAGCACGGTGATAAAGCTATTGTCAGAATGCTTACTGGTGCCCATGGTGAGTTCTGGCTGAGGACATGCTGGATAGTAATGGCCCAAAACAGCGAGCCCCTCAGCACAACCGATATCATTGAGATGAGATGTATTGAGACCTAGACCCTCAGACAATAATTCAAACATGGATTTTCCCAATTTCATGATATGATCAGAGAACTCCATTAGTATTTCGCTGCAGAAATTTCAGTAAACTCGTGAAACAGTGGTTATCATAAACTAACCGAAAATCCAGTTTTCTTATTTTTCATAACAATATTCACCAAAATTATTGTAAAGATATGACATCTGGATATAACAAACGATATTAGCATAGTTTATTCTTGATTTTTGTCACAACATAATACATATTTAGTTATTAGGTAACGAAATGAAGTTGGTTATTTTTCTAATTAGTGTTTAGAACATACCTGCATGCTGTTGGAATTTCTTCTGACTAGGAGGATTAGGAGCCATTAAACAGAAAAGTGTGTCTCTCCAATTTGCAGCTGGAACAGAAGGGCTATACAAATCAAAATTGCAAGAATAAACCACCTTTTTCGTAATATCTCGAGTGTAATACTGATTCTTAACCTCAATATCTTGCTCAAAAAACTTTTGTGTTCCTTGCAACATTTCTTCCAGGACAGATACTGGAATGTCATGTGATAGAATGTATGCCTTCACTTAACAAGTAATGGACCAGGTCCCTTACTACACTTCAGAAAATTGCCAGAAAATTAAATGCAGTAAAATCAACACAATGATTTTACGTGGAAACCTCCTTGCTTAAGGGAGTAAAACCACGACCTGTTCCACAGGATTTTCAATCGTTTTCACTAATCTTCAAAAGCAAAAGTAAAACACGATTACACCAAACGTAAGAATGAGTTATCAATCTTACCGTTGAACAATAGTCCTCTATTGCTCAACAAGCCTAAGTAGAAAACAATCTACCCACTAAGCTATCCCACTTGGACAACCTAGACTTCTAACACAACACACCAAGTCCTTTATAGATTCAGGAGTGGTTTACAATATAAGAACAAGAGAATAAATTCCTAAACAACTAGACGAAATGCTCCAAATGTTGCTGTTGTTTTGGAATGATTCTGCCTTTGCTTTCTATTAGCCTTTGCAAGAGTTCTTGAAAAGTTTTTATCAAGTTGCAAAAACTGAAGAAAAGTGTTTTGGAAAGTACCTTTTATATGGGCAAGTCACTTTCCTAAACTTCTTTGCCATTGGCTGGAAAGGTCACACTTTCTGACGCCATCGGGAAGTGTGCACCTACTTTCTTCACCATCTCCAGCTGGCAGTTGACTGGCTCATCATCATGAGAGCCTGGTACCTCTACTAGGTCCCTGAGTTTGTTTCATCTGCAATACTTCAAACAAGACACCTGCAATACTCAAGTAGAAAACCCGGTACCTTTATGAGGTCCCTAAGTTTGTCAAATCATCAAAACTACAAATAACATTTTCCCCCTTTTTGATGATGACAAACAATGATATGATCTGAAATCTTCACCAGAATCGTTCCCCCTGACTGTGTATTCCCACTTACTGTATATTCCCCTTTTTCAGAATATTCCCCCTTAATGTATGTTCCCCCTTATTTAGCTACTTACAGTTTACTTCCCCCTTTTGGCATCATAAAAAAGAGATGCAGTAAACCATTGAGCCAACATAAATACTGAACAAGATTAGAGCAAACATCAATCAAACAGTAGAGGAAAAGCATTCACAAAAGAACATAGGAAGAACAACAAAGGAATAAAGCAACCAACATGCCATTATAACATAAATACATTAAAAATAAACTAAAAATCCATTAACACGATGATTAGCCACACGCAAAAAAAATGACACAGGGAAGGATTGATTGACAGTTTAGGAAGAGGGGGGAGTTTTGGATAGGGACTGGATAATAAGAGTGAGTCGTGCATTGGCAGCATCATTATCCTTGATGGCCTTTTCTTGCAGGGCAGTTATCTTCGCCTTCAACTCATTGTTCTCTTTCTCCAGGGCTTGTACAACTGAAGAACCAGGTCCATCACTCTGTGCAGTAAGCAGCTCTACTTTGAGTACAGCAATTTCAGCCTCTTTACTACTCAACCGCACAGTGAGTTCTTCAGTCTCATGTTTAAGCTGATCCAGGTCCTCAAGAAGTTGAGCCATCTTGCTTTTTGGTAAGCCTCTGCCTTCAATACATTCACATTCAAACAAGGTGTGCTCAGAGATAGTTTGTTTAACTGTCCCCACCTTTCCAACACCAAGAGGAATCTGAAAGTGCTTGAATACTTTAGTGAGAAAGTATCCATACCCCATTCCATGTACTCCTTTCCTTTCAATAACTGTTTTGTGAATGTGTTCAACCATGAGACCAGGAAGGCTCAGAGCCTCAAAGCTGTACAGCATCTCCATGACGTACAAATCAGCAGCAGTAGCAAGTGTTCTCTTTTCAGTGCGAGGGAGAACCACTTTGTTGACAAACTCGAAGACCAGCTGATAGTCACTCTTCATAATTTTCTTATAGATCCCAGCAACCTTGGTTGTGGGAGTCTTAGAAATCAGAGATGCAAATTCTGAAGAGCAAGTTTTTCCCTGCACGGACCGGGTCCCCTCTGTAGGCACTCTGAGGATTTTTCCCAACATCTCCTCATCCAAAGAAATAGAAATATTGTTCACACGTGTGAGGAGACTCCCATCTTCCATGAATTTAACATTGTAATAGAATTCACGAACCTCTTCTTCATGGAGGATGGGGGATTTCTTGTTGAACAGATGCAGCCAAGACTGGATCTCCACCATGTCATGCAGAGAGTCCATGCCCGGAAGAGTAATAATCCCCATATCAAACACTCTTCCAGCGAGAACTGCTTGTTTCCTCAGACTGTCAACTACTTCCTGCAAATTGACATTCTCAACCTGTCTGGCTTGAGGACCAGGTTCCTGTGTTCGCTTTCTCTTTCTCTCAGATTTCTTCCCTTTTGACTGTGACTTTTCAACCTTCTTTGTAACCCTTTCCTTTTTCTTTTCTGACTTCTTCTTGTTATTTTTCCTTTCAACCTCTTCTCCCGACAACTCAACCAGTTTTTCTTCAGGTATCCTAAAATTTGATACCTTGAAGGTTCGTGCACTTCTGACTGCAGCAGCAGAGCGTGCACTTGCCTTCAAGGCATCTACCATCAAATTTTGTGCAGCAGACCTTGTATTAGGTCTTCTCTTAGGAGCCTCCTCCACAACCTTTTCCTTCCCTTTTCCACTCTCCACCTTCCATTTTAATGGTTCTTCCTCACTTGCAGATTCAGATGACGAGGAAGAAGAGTACCGCCCTAAATCTGGGGTTTTATCGAAAATGGGTTGAGAAGGCCTTACCTTTTCTCTTTCCAGGGCATCACTGTGTTCTGTTCTGGCCTCTTCTCTCATCATTGCCAGGCTCTCAATCACGAGTTCCTCACTCGCTGCCAGGATATTTGACTCTGAAGCCCTGTGTTTTGGTAGATCTCCCTCAAACATGTTGTCAGGCAACATGTCTTCACATGGACCAGGTACTGTAGAAGTGTTTAGATCGATGGAGAAGAAAAGGTTATCTGGAGTATTTTGTGGAGGACTGGGTGGGGGAGGAATGCTGGCTTGAGCAGGTGTTGGAGAATAGAATGCAAGGGGCGCAATTTCACTAAGTACGTCCAGCATTTGCTTAGAAGAAGATGAAGAAGAAGACATGTTTGTGATACTGGAAGGGGTCGTTGAAGAACAAAAAGAAGATGAAGACAGATTTGCCTTTGAATGTGAGAGGCCTTTGTGATAAATGAGAGAGATAAAGTTAAGAGACGGATGAGAGTTTCAAGAAGAAGAGACCCCTTTTTAAAAGAAGTGAAAAGGTGCCAGGTCCTTGATTAGATGCGTCGTTTGAGAGAGAAACGATTGGACTGATCGGTCAGAGTAACCGATGACTGACACGTGGCATTTTCAACGGTCAAATTTTTAGTTTAAATTTAATGTAAAAATGCTAACCTGGACAGGTACCAGGTACCATGATAGAGTTTAACTTCATTCCTTAATTGTTCTAGCCTCTTCTTTTGCTAAGCAGGTCCCTATTGAGAGTATACCTACGAAAGGTACAAAAAGTGATCTTGTTCAAATATTTAAAATTCACACAAAGGATACCTGCACAGCAATTCTAACCATCAAGGGAGTTCTACTGTTGGAGGCTAAAAACATCACTTGGAGATCAACATCCCCAACTTTAGCCGATTTCTCTCAAATTGATCCTTGCTGAGAGCCTTGGTAAAGATGCCTGCAATCTGTTCCTCCGTTGGACAGTATGTGAGCACAATATTTCCCTTCTCAACATGATCTCTCAAAAAATGATGTCTAACATCAATGTGCTTTGTTCTCTTATGATGAACTGGATTTTTCCCCATACTCACAGCACTAGTGTTGTCACACATTAGAGGAATTGCTTTGATGTGGATTCCAAAATCTTCTAAGTGTTGCCTGATCCACAGCAATTGAGAACAACAAGCTGCAGCAGCTACATATTCAGCTTCAGCAGTTGAAAGAGCCACAGAGTTCTGCTTCTTAGTGCCCCAAGAGATAAGTGATGATCCAAGGAAATGAGCCATTCCAGAGGTGCTTTTCCTGTCAACTTGATAACCTGCAAAATCAGCATCTGCAAAACCAACCAGATCAAAAGTATCACCTGCAGGATAAAAGAGAACCAGGTCCCCTGTTTTCTTCAGGTACAGGTGTGAATCACGAGGACATGCTTGAAACCTGGCACACATTCCAACACTGTAAACAATATCAGGCCTGCTAGCAGTCAGATATAACAAGGAGCCAATGATTCCTCTGTACATTGTCTGATTCACAAGGGGATCACATTCTTCTACTATCATCTTGGAATTTGTTCTCATAGGAGTGTCAATAGGTTTGGAATCAAACATATTGAATTTCTTCAGCAGCTCTTTGATATACTTCTCCTGGCATATTGAAATTCCATTTGATGATTGCTTGATTTGCAGCCCCAGGAAGAATGTCAACTCACCCATCATGCTCATTTCAAACTCCCTTCCCATCAGTGATGAGAATTCTTCACAGAGGTGTTCTGAAGTAGCTCCAAAAATTATGTCATCCACATAAACTTGAATGATAAGCAATTTTTGTTCTTTTTTTAATAAGAACAAAGTATTGTCTATCTTGCCTCTTTTGAAACCATTCTTCAGCAAAAACTTTGACAACCTTTCATACCATGCTCTTGGAGCTTGTTTCAGACTATAAAGCGCCTTATTCAATCTGAACACATGATTTGGTAGCTCTGCATCTTCAAAACCAGGAGGTTGCTTGACATATACCTCCTCTTTGAGATCTCCGTTCAGGAATGCACTCTTCACATCCATTTGATACAGCTTGAATCCCATAAAGGCATCAAAAGCTATTAAGATTCTAATAGCTTTCATTCTGGCAACAGGTGCAAAAGTCTCATCATAGTCAATTCCTTCTTCTTGATTGTATCCTTGCACCACCAGCCTGGATTTATTTCTAGTACTAACTCCATTTTCATCAAGTTTGTTTCTGAATACCCACCTGGTTCCTATTATTGTTCTGCCTTCAGGTCGAGGAACCAGGTACCATACCTTACTTCTTTCAAACTGATGAAGTTCTTCTTACATAGAATTGATCCAGTCTGCATCACCTAATGCTTCTTTAACATTCTTAGGCTCAATGGATGATATGAATGCTGAGAATGCAACTAGATTTCTTGTTTTTGATCTAGTTTGAATTCCAGAATTCAAGGGAGAAATGAGATTATCAAGAGGATGTGATGAACTATGCTTCCATCCTGACCTTGCAGCAGACTGATTTGGCAGACCATCATGATCTTCTTCATCAGGAGTGACATCATCTTCTGGGGAGTCTGATGTATTCTGGCTGGAGTTTTGAGTAGTACCAGGTACCCTATCATCCTGTTCAACCTCAGCATCCTCTTCAGGTAGACTGTGATTCTGATCATCACAATCATTTTTCAGTTGTTGGTCTGCATCAGTTTCAGCACCTTCAATCTTCTTGGATGTTAGCATTTTTAAAACATCATCATCATCATTTGATCCATCATTCTTCAAACTTCCATTTTCATCAAAAACAACATGAATGCTTTCTTCAATGCATTGTGTTCATTTATTGAAAATTCTGTAGGCTTTGCTGGATGAAGAATATCCAACAAATACTCCTTCATCACTTCTGGGATCAAATTTTCCCAGATCATCCTTCCCATTGTTCAGCACAAAACATCTGCATCCAAAAGCTCTAAGATAGTTCAGCATTGGCTTCTTGTTGTTGAGCAGTTCGTATGGAGTCTTGTTCAACACAGCTCTTATTAGACACCTGTTGGTAACATGACATGCTGTATTAACAGCTTCAGCCCAGAAACTTTGAGGTAGATTTGATTCAATAATCATAGTTCTGGCAATGTTCACCAAGGTTCTGTTCTTTCTCTCCACTACTCTATTTTGTTGAGGAGTTCTTGGAGCAGAGAAGTTGTGGCTTGTACCATTTTCCATACAGAATCTATCCAGTGTTGAGTTTTCAAACTCTGTCTCATGATCAGATCTAATGCTGCAAACAACTTGATTCAATTTGGTTTGAATCATTTTGAAGAATACCACCAGCTCATCAGCTGTATCTGCCTTTGATCTCAAAAATCTCGTCCAGGTGTATCTTGAATAGTCATCAACAATCACCAAAATGTACTTCTTGCCATTTCTGCTTTGAACCTTCAAGGGTCCACAAAGGTCCATATGAAGCAGCTCTAAGGTTCTTGATGATGTTACCTGATTCTTGGGCTTGAATGATGATCTGATTTGCTTTCCTTTAACACAAGCTTCACATATTTTATTTTCAGCAAACTTCATCTTGGGCAACCCTCGGACCAGGTCCTTTGAAATCAACTTATTCAATAAAGATGAACTCACATGTCCCAGCCTACGATGCCAGAGATCAGCATTTTCATTTTGAGCACTGAGACATGTTAAGTCATCTCCATGAGAGATTTCCAAGTTTGCCACATACATATTTTTACTTCTGTGTGCAGTGAGAATTACCTTGTTTGTAGTTAAACTCACCACAGTGCATTTCTCAGAAGTAAACTTGACCTCATTTCCTTTATCACAAATTTGTGACACACTTAGCAAGCTGTACTTCAACCCATCCACATGGTAAACATTGTCAATTGAATCTTCAAGAGATCTTCATACTTTCCCAACTCCCAAAATGTACCCCTTCTTGCCATCACCAAATGAGACACCTCCTCCTTGGAGGGTCTTGAGTGAGAGGAAGTTCTTTACATCACCAGTTATATGTTTAGAGCAGCCACTATCCATATACCAACATTGACTGCTGCTCCTCTCACTCACCTGCACCAAAAATCACTTGTTAAGCTTGGGAACCCATTTCAGCTTGAGTTCCCAGTAGGCAGACAAAAGAGTGATCAGATTGTACTTGGTCCAATATGGTAGACTTTGAATCTTTCTAACAAAGGACCTAGGAGCAGGAACAGATTTTTTCTTTGAAAATCTGTGAGTTGAAACAGGTTCTGTAGGACCAGGTCTCTCATTTGGTACATTCTGTCTTTCAGCATAATTAGAGTATCTTTCACATGAGTTTCTCCAGCTAACACACTCATTCTTCAAATGTCCATTCTTACCACAATGCAGACACAACAGATTGTCAGACACAAACACATACTTACTGTGAGGATTATAAGGAGGACTTATGTTCAGACTTCCTAGTCCTTTCTTATTGAAATTACTCTGATTTGTCACATTTGACAGCAACTTTGAGGATTTGGTCCACTTAAGAGATTTTTCAAGTTCCTCCTTAAGTTTCACAATATCCTGTTCTAATTTGTTATTCTTTTCAAGTGACAATCTGAGATTTGTCTCAGAGTTTTTCAATTTTTCTTGAATTTCAGCTTGCAAACTATTTGGTTTTCCATTCAACTTTTCAGCTTTTTCAGTAAACTGACACAACTGATGCTTAAGTTCAGAATTATTTAACTCTAGAGACATCATTCTTGCCATTGTCTCTTCAAATTGAACTTTGTTTTCAGTTAAAATTTCAAGTTCAGCATTCATGGCATCTCTTTCAGATGTTAACTCTATCACAGAATCTAGCATGACTTTTGCCAAGGTTCTTAATTTCTTAAGAGAATATTTATCCAAGTCAATTTTCATGTCAAGAAGAGTTACCTGATTGTCCTCTTCTTCATTTTCTGTGTGTGCCATGAGAGCAAACATTTCATTGAAGACAGTTTCCTCCTCATGCACAGCGACCATAGACACATCTTTTGGCTTATCAGGATCTTCTGAATCACTTGAAGAATCCCCCCATGCAGCAAGAGCCCTTTTGACAACCATATCAGCAGCAGCTTTACGATCTCTGTTACCAGATACCAGGTCCCTTCTGTTTTCTTTGTCACCCCTGTGTTTTTTATGTTCCTTGTTTTCATTCTTGAGCAAAGGACACTCTTTGATGAAGTGCCCAGATTTTCCACATTTGTAGCAAGTATCACCTTGAGCAGCATTTCGAGTCCCATTTGTTCCTCTTTTATAAATTTTGTTTTTTCTCACAACCTTTTGAAATCTACTGATGAGATATGCCATATCATCATCATCACTTGAATCTTCTTCTGATTTATACTTCAACATCAGTGACTTGTCCTTCTTGGCTTCCCTTTTTGACAAATCATAGCTTCGATTCATCTCATGTGTTTTAAGATTTCCAATCAAGGCATCCATGGTCAGCACTTTCAAGTCCTTGGCTTCTGTTATGGCATCAACTTTGCTTTCCCAAGACTTTGGAAGAATTCGAAGCACTTTCCTGACTTGTTTGGTCATGCTTATGGGTTCACCCAGACTTCGCAGCTCATTTGTAATGGAAGACAACTTGGTGAACATGTCATGTATTGTTTCTCCTTCCTTCATTTTGAAGTTCTCATATCGTGAAGTGAGCATGTCAATCTTAGATTCTTTGACTTGTTCAGTTCCTTCATGTGCAGTCAACAAGCAATCCCAAATCTCTTTAGCAGACTCACAGGCTGACACTCTGTTGTACTCATCAGGTCCTATCCCACAGACCAGAAGAGTTTTAGCTCTTTTCAATCTTTTTCCTGTCAGCATCATCATATTTCTGCCTGGGCTTTGGAACAGTAATGGTTTTTTCTCCATCCTTTTCTTCCATCATTGGAACAAAAGGTCCATCTAGTATAATGTCCCATAGCTCGCTATCTTCAGCCATAAGGTAATCGTGCATTCTAACCTTCCACCAACTGTAGAAATGTCCATTGAAACGAGGAGGTCTGTGTGATGACTGACCTTCTTTCAGGTTAAGTGGAGCTGCCATTCTAGAACAAAATCACTTCCTTGGTGTTAACCAAATAGACAGTGCCTGCTCTGATACCACTTGATAGAATGTATGCCTTCACTTAACAAGTAATGGACCAGGTCCCTTACTACACTTCAGAAAATTACCAGAAAATTAAATGCAGTAAAATCAACACAATGATTTTACGTGGAAACCTCCTTGCTTAAGGGAGTAAAACCACGACCTGTTCCACAGGATTTTCAATCGTTTTCACTAATCTTAAAAAGCAAAAGTAAAACACGATTACACCAAACGTAAGAATGAGTTATCAATCTTACCGTTGAACAATAGTCCTCTATTGTTCAACAAGCCTAAGTAGAAAACAATCTACCCACTAAGCTATCCCACTTGGACAACCTAGACTTCTAACACAACACACCAAGTCCTTTATAGATTCAGGAGTGGTTTACAATATAAGAACAAGAGAATAAATTCCTAAACAACTAGACGAAATGCTCCAAATGTTGCTGTTGTTTTGGAATGATTCTGCCTTTGCTTTCTATTAGCCTTTGCAAGAGTTCTTGAAAAGTTTTTATCAAGTTGCAAAAACTGAAGAAAAGTGTTTTGGAAAGTACCTTTTATATGGGCAAGTCACTTTCCTAAACTTCTTTGCCATTGGCTGGAAAGGTCACACTTTCTGACGCCATCGGGAAGTGTGCACCTACTTTCTTCACCATCTCCAGCTGGCAGTTGACTGGCTCGTCATCATGAGAGCCTGGTACCTCTACTAGGTCCCTGAGTTTGTTTCATCTGCAATACTTCAAACAAGACACCTGCAATACTCAAGTAGAAAACCCGGTACCTTTATGAGGTCCCTAAGTTTGTCAAATCATCAAAACTACAAATAACATCATGATTAACCACTTGGAAGAAACCCCATGTCTCTGACGCATCTCGAACTTTGTCCACAATCTCTTTATGCTTGATTGGATCCTTAGCAATGCCTTCAAGGTCTATCACTGGAAAAATGAACTGTGTTTCACATGTATCCGAGGACTCCGGTCTGTGTTTTGGTGGTAGCATGAATATTCGAGGCACCTTAGTGATTCCAGCATCAACAAGCCCTTTGATACCTGCCTTTGTATCATCAAAGGCTTTTAACTCACTCATTTTGTCATAACTTCTCTGAATTGTGGTATGAAAATCATCGGTGCTAGAGATTGCCATCTTCTTTGCTAGAGTATTATAAACAAGTAGAATACCTGAGGTTCTTAGAATCGCATAGGCTGCACGGGATACTAAAAGTACTACTCCCTATGAAAAACATATATAATGTTCACCATCCGGCATAAATACAGGCGTAGACTAGGAAATAGTCATGATAAACTTTAAAGGGCTATTAATTTTTACAGCAAAATGATAAGAGTTTATCTATCAAAGAGCTACTAACTTAGACTCCCGGATACTTGTAATTTTGACCACAAAACAGACAAGCAAAATTACTTTTTAGTCCCTTATGAGGATATTAGAAGATATAGTGGTAGCTTATGTAAGGTAGAGAAGCCAAAGAAAACAAGTTGTGGTCATGGCACTAGTTCCCATTGATAGTTACTACTACATTAACTGTCCCGATATCTGCTCATTTCTTCTCAAAACAACCACTAAACTCTTTAGGGACTCACTGTCAACAGAAGTAAAAATAAAGGTATCATCAACATGTGCCAAATTAAATGGTTAATCCGCGTTACAAACAGTTCAACAGAAATAACTAGGATTGAGATGCAGACTCTTTGACACGAGTCTGAATTCATTGTATTAGAATGGTAATTTTTAGACAAAAGGAAAGAAGGACATAGCATTTTATAAGTATGAAATACATCGATCAGTCCTAAACTCCGGAATATCAAACTAGTTTTTGCTACTCTTTACAAGTACTCCCACCACACAATATTAAGAGGAAAGAAAAACTAGACAGTTGAGAAAAGAAATGAATTATGACCGATGCTGCAAGTGGTAATTGACAATCATTTATTTGCTGGTAAGAATAGAAACTATAACAAAGATCACGAGGACAATCTTGCAAAGATCATAACAGTTCATGTTGTTGGGCTTTGTGGAGGCTTGTGAGCCGGCCCGACCCATTACTGAAACCCTAGGTTAACTATTTGGTTTTCCTATAAATATGATCCTTGTATTTGTAATTCTTAAGGAGCACAAGTGAAATAAAATCCTCCTGTTACAGTCGTGGAGTAGGGATACCGAACCACGTTAAATTCTTGTGTGTTCCGTTTGTGTTCCGTTTCTCTTTTCTCTAGATTATTTGTGTGTGTTGTGTGTTTAATTCCCAACAATTGGTATCAGAGCGAGGTTTCAACAACACTGTAACACAAACTGTGAGAAATTGTCACCTAGGGTTCTTGTGTGAAGAACTGTGTGCAGGAAGGAGTGTGCCGCCGCCGTTCGCAAGCTACAGCCGTGCAAGACGCCGAGGATCTGGAACCGCCATTCGCGAGCAGCAGCCGCCGCGAACCAGGCAGCCCAGATCGAAGGAGATCTGCCGCAGATCGTAGCCCAGCGAGGGAGAAAGCCGCGCAGCAGTAGCGAGGCAGAGAACGCCGCTGCCGTCCAGTGGCTGCCGCGTCGAGGAGCCTCAGATCCAGCCGCGAGCGTCCAGATCGTGAGCATCGTCCAAATCGCCGCCCGCTGTCAGAAAACGCCGTTAAGGGAATTGCCGAAGATCTGAAATTAGTTGTACCGAGTATCTCATTTAGTCCTTTGAGATGGCAGAAGATGGGAAGTTCCGAATTGAGAAGTTCGATGGTACAGATTTCAGTTGGTGGAAGATGCAGATTGAAGATTTGCTGGTTCAGAAAGATTTGGACGTAGTGTTGGGTGACAAGCAAGGAAAATTGTCTGATGCAGAGTGGGCAGTTTTGGATCGGAAAGCTATGTCAGTTATCCGACTCTCGTTGACCAAGAATGTTGCGTTCAACATTCTTAAGGAGAAGACAGCGAAAGGCATCTTGGAAGCCTTGTCTAACATGTACGAGAAGCCATCTGCAGCAAACAAAATTTTTCTGATTAGAGAGTTGGTGAACACAAAGATGAAGGAAGGCAGTTCAGTTACCGAGCACATCAACTCATTGAATTCGATCTTAGCCAGACTTTTGTCAGTTGGCATTAAGTTCGATGATGAAGTTCAAGCTTTACTACTGTTATCATCATTGCCTGACAGTTGGTCCGGAACGGTTACAGCAGTTGCCAGTTCAGTGGGACCTAATGGATTCACCTTTGAAAAGATTCGTGATCTCGTTCTTGGCGAGGATGTCAGAAGAAGGAGTTCTGGAGAATCATCAGGTGATATGCTAAACGTCGTCAGAGACAGAGGAAATAACAGAGGTAGTGGGAGCAGGAACCGAAGAAGGAGTCAGTCGAAGGCTCGGGATGGCTCAGGTGTAACATGTTGGAACTGCAAGGAGGTGGGGCATTTCAGGAATCAATGCCAGAAAGACAAACAAGTCAACATTGCAGAAGACAGCGCCAACGAGGATTTGTTTATCTGTTGCGCGGAGAGCAATGTGGATTCCTGGGTCATGGATTCTGGTGCTTCTTTTCACGCTACCCACAGCAGTGAAGCACTGCAGAATCTGGTTATTGGAGACTTTGGAAAGGTAAGGCTTGCAGACGATAGAGCTCTTGATGTTACGGGCATGGGTGACATGGTGCTGAAGACGCCAGTCGGTTTCTGGACCTTGAAGGATGTCAGAGTTGTTCCAAGCTTGACGAAAAGTTTGATTTCTGTTAGGCAGTTGGATGAACAGGGACATCATGTGAAGTTCGGAAATGGGCAGTGGAAGGTCGTGAGGGGCAATCTTGTCATGGCTCGTGGAACAAAAAGAGGATCGTTGTATATTGTCGGATTACCGTCTGAGGGAGTGACCGTCCCAGTTCAGAAGAAAAACAAAGTCCGGTTCACAGAATCTCGTGGGCAGAAGAAGGTTGTCTTTGCAAGAAAGAAACCCAGAGCCACAGGTCAGATTCAGGATGAACGAGCAAGGAAAGGTTCAGGAAGACCAGTCAGAGGCGTTTGTGGCAGTGGGAGCACCGGCCGTGCTTCAGCCAAGGCTCCTAGAAGACAGTGGGTCAAGAGAACCAGTATTCCAGCTGTTGATACGTCTCCAGAAAATTTTCTTGCTGAGTATGGAGAGTGTTTGTTCTCAGGGAGTTCTAGGATCCGGCAGTTCGTGTCTCAAGTGGGAGCCGGTAGGGACCGAGGACGAGTCAAGGGCAGTTTCAGCCGTGACTGATGTGTTGAAGCTTCGGGGAGCTTCAACGGGCCTTTCAGTTGACTGATGAGAAGGCCGCTGTAGCAGGAGAGAGTTGAAAAAGATTACTAGACATACAAGTGTTCTAAGTGGATGGCAGTTGAAATTCTTCAAGCCTCCAAGTGGGAGATTGTTGGGCTTTGTGGAGGCTTGTGAGCCGGCCCGACCCATTACTGAAACCCTAGGTTAACTATTTGGTTTTTCTATAAATATGATCCTTGTATTTGTAATTCTTAAGGAGCACAAGTGAAATAAAATCCTCCTGTTACAGTCGTGGAGTAGGGATACCGAACCACGTTAAATTCTTGTGTGTCCCGTTTGTGTTCCGTTTCTCTTTTCTCTAGATTATTTGTGTGTGTTGTGTGTTTAATTCCCAACAAT
>CM064971.1:78164308-78250877 GCA_032847665.1 Solanum chilense
TTAATGTTTTTTACTATAAAGTATAAACTAATGAAGTTAGGTGGACATACTGCAAAGAAAACATAGATCCACCACATGGATCTCTGAAAAATCCTATTGGGGTTAGACACAAAAGAAGGAAGAAGGCTGATCATATGATTAAAATATATTTCACACATCGGAAACAGAAAGAGTGCAGAGTAACCTAAAATATCCAAACAAAATGCTGATATTTTATTCAATATGAAATGCTTACATATAAAGGGATAAGCTGCATATTCTTCCAGTACTCGTGTGTAAAACATTATTACAGATGAGAACATACTTTAATGAACAACAATTATCGGTTTTTAGAAGGACTATGCTGATGGCGTTTGTCGCTGCTTGGTAATGTAGATTTTGTATGTTTCGTCAGAGTCTAAAAAGGTCAAGTGCAGATGTACCAAGGGGCCTGGACATAAACTTAGAAATGTAATCAGTTACTGTAAATTCTTTATACAAAAGGGGATTTTCATCTGATATTAGATCCTTGATTGGACCGTAGATCTTTGGTTGTGCAAAACTACCATTGAAGAAGCATGCCACTGACATTCTTGGTCCTACCCCGTTCGCTAAAACTCTATGATTAGCACTCACAAACTTGTCATTTGATAGGATCTGTGACAAAACCAAATTGAAATAAGTTGGACAAACAAGTTTGTCTAGAAGATAAACCAGACTAAGAAAAGTTGTTTTTTTTCCGTTACAAACCTGAAGTGATTCGCCAATATTAACAACCAATCCTTGTGATACCGGTTTAACATCGATCCATTGGTTATTGTGCAGGACTTGAAGGCCACCAATTTGATCTTGAAGCAGAACAGTAAGGAAAGAAGGATCTGTATGGTTCGCAGCGCCAAGAGTTAGCTCTGGCTGTGGGCATGCTGGATAGTAATGACATACTACTGATTTTCCTTTACTACATTCCATTTCTTTCAAGTGATCTGGTTTTAGCCCGAGCGCTTCTGATAAAATGCAGAATATAGTTTCTCCTAGCTTTGTAACATGATTTATATACTCAACAATTACGTTCCTGGATATAGAAAAACAATTTCAGATATAATATAGCCTAACATGTCAAGAATTGTACTACATATAATTCCGTGAATAAAACACTATCCTTTCTAACAACTTGAGTTTTTTTGATGAGATGTTCACAAAATTCAATATGGTAACAGAGTAAAGTAGAGGCGCTGAGTTCAAATCTCACTGATACCTATTAGACAAGAAAAAATTACGTACTTTTGAGGGGACGTGTTGAAGATATAATTAAGTGGATTAAGGTATATCCTCTCTAACGGCTTAAGTTTTTAGATACGTAATCACACAATTAACGAGAAGTCTGTCCAAACAACTGATCTAACTACTCCATGAAAAATCAAAGGCATGAAATTCAAGAACAGAGATCAATATAAACTAACCTGCAAACTGCTGGTAGTTCTTCTGGTTCAATATGACTTGAATGTAGCAAAGAAATGTTCAATGTATCCCTCCAGTTTGCAGCTTTTGATTGATAAAGATCAAAGTTGCTCTCATATCTTACTCTTCTCGATGTGAAATCACGCGAATAGTACTCTTTCTTTACCTCAGCATCTTGTTCGTGAAATTTACGAATCCCATCAATCATTCCTTCCAATACACTTGAAGGAATCCCATGATTTATCAGTTGGAAAAATCCCCACTTTTCTGATGCTTCCCTTATTTCAACAACAACCTTGTTACGATGATCTTGAACTTCTATGCCACTGAAATCTATCACAGGACAATGCAGAGTTGGCTTACCATGAGTCAACTCTTCAACAAGTTCATCCGATGGCCTAATGAATATTCTTGGAATTTCCACAATTCCGGAATCAACTAATCCTTTAACCCCAGTTTTTGTATCATCAAACGCTTTTAATTCCGTCAAGCGATCATATTCCATTGTTAATTCAGCTTGAGACTATGCAATTCTGGACTTATGTGTTCTTAATTTCAATAAGGGAAAGATTCTTGAGCAATAAATAAGTTAGTTAAAAGTCAACTTGTGCTCATAAATAATGTGATCCAATGTGAATCAATATTCAAAAAGCATATTTAGTGAAATCTGAGCAGTGGAGTCTAAAGAGAGTAGAGTATACGCAGACCATACCTCTACCTCGTAGTCATGGAGGTAAGGAGACCATTTTTGGAGGACCCTCGGCTCAACTAATAAGGAACTGGTAACAACCACATAATAATACTCCTCCGTTCCTATTAAGTTGTCACCATTTTAGGTTCAGACTCCTTTAAGAAAGTAGGTAAATTTATCATTGTATCCTTATTTAGTATTATCAAATTTTCAATAAATGAAAATAAATTAATTTGACCAAACGAACATAATAAGTTACTTAATTTTTTTATATTGGTCAAATTTTTTTCATAAAATAGGAAGAATAATTCATTTTTATTGAAGGCTAATGGAAGCAAGCAGTTATCAATGACTTTATGAGGGGATTGCAAACATGCAGACTTAAACTTTTATGATCTATTAAATATTCTGTTCGTTTATTTTTATTTATTCACTATTTTAAATATCGATAAGTAAAAAACGAAACAAATGAAAAGTAGAAGAATTTACGGCTTGATATCGGCAGAGAAATTTTGAATCAAAACGGAAAAAATGTATAAAATATGAAAGAGCTAGAGAAAGAAAAAAAGGTGTGGAAGACTAACGGATTAAACAAAGTACAAATATGAAAGAAAGAAGAAATGTTATAATATATGACACATTTGCCCTTAAATAAATAATAAAATTACTGAAATGCCATCGACAAGAAATAAAAAACTTAAAAAAAGATAAATAAGAATTTTTTAACTAAAAAAGAGACGGTGTTACATCACCTACTCTGTGCGGATATATTATAGTTATATAACATAAAATGAATTTGTCATTTTTTTAATATGAACTAATTTATAAGATAATTAATTTAATAAATTTATTAGATATATATATTTTTAAGCGTTTTGCGTGGAAAAGTCAAACTTGACAAAATCAAACTTCATTAGTCTTCAACTAATGATATAAAAAACTAGAAATGGCCGACATATTTTTGATTAATATCCAAAAGGACCCACAATAATTTTGTATGGAAGTTGAGCTGACTTTAACATGTTTATTTGACCAATCAATAAATAATTGTTATGATAAATCAACGAGCTTGTCTGCTGACCACTATAGTCCATTTTTGGAAGTCATATTATTTTTTCCATTGAACTAGCTAGACGCTATCGATTAGTAACTGAAATGGATTATGATCCATCGATTGAGAAAAAGGCTATTGATGATACAAAGGCCGGTGTTAAAGGACTAGTTGATTCAGGAATAGTCGAGATTCCAAGAATTTTCATTAGGCCATCTCATGAACTTGCTGAGGAGTTGAATATGTGCAAGTCAACTCTACAGGTTCCAGTGGTGGATCTAAGTGGCATAGAAGTTGAAGATCGACGTAAGAAGATTGTCGATGAAATAAAGGATGCATCTGAGAAATGGGGATTTTTTCAACTGATAAATCATGGGATTCCTTCAAGTGTTTTAGAAGGAATGATTGATGGAACTCGTAAATTTCATGAACAAGATGTCGAAGTGAAGAAAGAGTACTATTCGTCTGATCCAAGACGAGGAGTTAGATTTGAGAGTAATCTTCAACTGTTGACAACAAAAGGTAGAAATGCAACCTGGAAGGATACATTATATATCTCTAAGTCAGTTTCTGAACCTGAAGAAATACCAGAAGTTTGCAGGTAATTATGTATATTTTACGCGTACAGGGTGTTGAAGTTTTTTGCATTAAATCTTGATATGTTTGATCTTTTCGTAATGTACCAGGAAAATATTGGTTGAGTACAAAAATCATGTTATAATACTAGGGGACATTCTTCTTGGCTTACTATCAGAAGCTCTTGGGCTAAAACCTGACCACTTGAAAGCCGCGGATTGTAACAAAGGGCTAATGTTGGCATGTCATTACTACCCGGCATGTCCACAGCCAGAGCTGACTCTTGGTACCGGTAAGCATACAGATCCTGTTTTCCTTACCGTTCTGCTTCAGGATCAGAGCGGTGGGCTCCAAGTCATGCGTGATAACCAATGGGCTGATGTTGAGCCGATTGAACATGGTTTGGTTATTAATATTGGGGACCTTCTTCAGGTTTGGCAACAAAACACAACTTTTTGTTCTCATTTCCTAACAAATTGTTACTTATCTCAATCTGATTTTATAACAGATCGTATCAAATGACAAGTTTGTTAGTGCAATTCATAGAGTTGTAGCAAATAAGGTAGGACCAAGGATTTCAGCGGCAAGCTTCTTCACTGGAAGTTCTACACCTCCGAAGATATATGGTCCAATCAAAGAGCTCATATCTGAAGAAAACCCCGCACTATATAAAGACTTTCTAGCAGCTGATTATACTGCTAAGTATTTCTCCCAGCCTGTTAATACTCTTGATCTTTTCAGACTGTGAAGAGAGACCGAGCACCACAATGTCAGAGTTTGTGATTCGCTGTACAATAAATGTCGTCTTTCGTATTCTGCTGTTTATTTTCAAATAAAAAGGGATCTGTTCCATAATATTTCAAGTGATCGCTATTCATTGCTGTCTTAATTAGCCAAACAATCCGTTTTGAGGATACGATTATAAGTGATTTTATAGGGAAAATAGTGATATAGTTGAGTGACATTGTAGGTGAAATGACAATGGTTGAGTGAGTTTTATATTACAGGACAATATTGAGTGACTTTCTGAGCTACAAACTATTAGTTGAATGACGGTTTGAGAAGTTAAAAAAAAAAATGGACCTTAGAAACTAACTCATGAGATGATGATTGAGTAGGACCTTATAAGGATATAAAAAGCTGATCGATCATCCCTCAACGGCTCAACACGAGACACTTGACAATAAGGTAAAGCGTAATGAAGAATTCCGAAAGAAATGTTAAAGTTCTGAGAAGATGTTGAAACATATCTGTAAATCCTTTCGACTATTTCTGCAATTTGAAAGGTGACAATAACGAAGTTCCATCGAGCCCTTTGTTGTATAGACGCATAACATACTCTTTTCTGCTTGTTTCCCGGTAGATTGGAGGGTTTTCTTCGGATAACAACTCCTTGATCGGACCATATAATCTCGATTCACTTCCTTCTTGAAAATGCATTCTGAAAAAACTTGCCACTGAAATTCTTGGTCCTACATTTTTCGCCAAAACTCTGTGAAGAACACTTTTGAACTTGTCATTTGTGATGAGCTGCAAAACCAAAAAAAATGGAAACTAGTGAATTCATTAATCAAGTTCGTGACGTTTACATAAAGAGTTTAAGTTATGTGCACAGACAACATATACATTTCTTACACCTAGAATAATAGGTAGCATTTTATAACAAGACTGATAAGGTTATAATAGCCTGAAAATCAGTGCAATAACCAGCTATAACCGTGAACTGCTAGTATCAAAATTTGTTTTTCGATGTCAATATATATAACTTAATTCCGTGTATTGATACATCAAGCTCAATTTACAAATGTTTACTTGCCTGCATAAGATCTCCAATGTTCACTATTAGAGCTCCAGGTAAGAAAGGAACATCAACCCATTGATCTTTATGAAAGACTTGGAGGCCACCAATTTGATCCTGTAATACAATAGTCAAGAAGCCACTATCCGTGTGACCGCTAAGGCCTAAAGTCAGTTCTGGTTCAGGGCATGCTGCATAATAATGACCGGTGATGAACAGCCCCTCGGAACATTCCATGTCTTTCAAGTGATCTGATTTGAGTTGTAGAGCCTCAGAGAGTAGCTCAAAGAGAGTAAGACCCAGTTTCATGATGTACTTCGTGTATTCGATCAAAACTTCTCTGTAAAATCAAAAAATGCATCCAATAAAGCAGAGATTATATTGGAAAAATCCAAGCACATTTGAACATTAGCATGATGATAAGGAAACATATAACTAGTTCATAATTTGTTCCGAGTCAAATAAGTCTATCTTTTTAAGACTTTTGCACACCCCTTAAGAAATATATTTAATAGGTTTAACCATACGGATTTTGTCTAAACGACTCTTTGTCTCTCTCGTAACATTTTGTACCTGCAAACCTCGGGAATTTCTTCTGGATCAGGAGCATTAGGAGCCATAACACAGTAAAGGGTGTCCCTCCAATTAGCTGTTGGCGATTTGAGTAGATCAAAATTGCTATTGTAAGTGACCTTCCTCGTAACATCACGTGAGTAGAACTCTTTCTTCACCTCAGAATCCTGCTGATGAAAATGACGAACGCCTTCTAGTACATTCTCCCTAACACTTGATGGGATTTCATGATGGACAATCTGGAAAAATCCCCAGTTTTCACAAGCATTCTTTATTTCTCGAATAATATCAGCTCGTTGAGCTGCACCATTTTCCAAGCCCTGAAAATCTACTACAGGAATGCTAAACTTACTAGTAACATCAGGGTCCGATTTCTTTTCACTTACATACTCGTTGTGTAAGAATATACGTGGTAACTTTGTGACACCCGCATCTAGTAGTCCTTTTACCCCCATCTTTGAATCATCAAATGAATGCACTTCACTTTTTCTATCATATTCTGAACTGTCATCGTGCTCGATACTTTCATTTCTTGAGACAACCATTTTTCTCCTTGTAGAGGAAAACTCTGTTGTTGAGTATGAAATCAAGATTCTTTACAGACATAATAATAAAATGGTTAATATAATAGGGGTACTTACAAAATTGATATTATAATATAGTTTTTATGGAATCAGATTCCATCTCATTGCAAAGCCAAGAAGCTCCAGGACAAAGGCAGACATACTGTATTACAGACAACTTTGGAACTATAAGATTATAATAAGTTATGTCTTGTTCAAATAACAATAGAAGTTTGAAATATTCTGTGACATACTTTCTCTTTTAAAAAGACAAAAACATGAAGAGCACATGTTCGGTTGGTCAAAATTCTTCGGAAAATATTTTCTCTAGGTAAAAAATTCTTCGGAAAATGATTTCCCTAGTAAGTAGGAAAAACAAGTTTCAGAAGTGGCATTTCATGTCTGGAATATAATGGGACATCATTAAAGCCAGAGACAACTCAGAAAGCTAAAAATATTGACAATGTATAACTCAAACATAAATTTCGACATTGATTTCGTGTTCAAGAATCCACTGTTCTAAATTTCATTAGATGAACAGCACTTGAGATATTTATTTAATTTCCAAAAGACACATGTATACACAATAGGTACAAGAATTTTTATTGAACTCACAAGCAGAAGAACACAGCTCAGAGCCTGTCACTCTTTCTGTACTTTGAAATATTGTGACAATAAAGACGTTCCATTGAGCCCTTTGTTGTATAGATAATCAACGTACTCATTTCTGCTTGGTTCCCGATACATTGGAGGGTTTTCCTCTGATAACAACTCCTTGATTGGCCCATATAGTCTGGATTCACTGCCTTCTTGAAATTGCATTCTGAAAAGGCATGCAACTGATATTCTTGGTCCGACATTTTTAGCCAGCACACGGTGAAGAACACTGTTGAACTTATCATTTGTGATTAACTACAAAACAGAATGCAAACTAATGAAGTAATCGATCAAGTTTGTGTCATTTACATAAATACATAATTTACAATTATAAACTTGCCTGCATTAAGTCACCAATGTTCACTATTAGAGCTCCAGGCAGGAAAGACACATCAACCCACTTATGTTCATGAAAGACTTGAAGGCCACCAATTTGATCTTGTAATAGAATAGTCAAGAACCCGCTATCTGTGTGGCCGCTAAGGCCTAAAGTGAATTCTGGTTCAGGGCATGCCGGATAATAATGGCCAGCTAAGAAAAGCCCCTCTGCGCATTCTATGTCTTCCAAATGATTTGGGTTGAGTCCTAAAGCTTCAGAGAGTAGCTCATATAGAGTAAGCCCCAGTTTCATCACGTACTCCTTATATTTGATCAAAACATCTCTGTAAAGTCCAAATATTGTGTTCATAAAAATATTGAGATGAGGTTTGGAGAATTTAAGTTGACTACAGCGGGGCGTACTAAGATATTTAAGAAAGGTATATTAGTAGTAAGCATGAAATGTACCTGCAAACCTCTGGAATTTCTTCGGGATCAGGAGGATTAGGAGCCATGACACAGTAAAGAGTGTCCCTCCAGTTAGCTGTTGATGCTGTGTGTAGATCATAATTGGTATTGTAGGTGAACTTCCTCGTACTATCACGGGAGTAGAATTGTTTCTTCACCTCAGGATCTTGTTCATGAAAATGACGAACACCTTCTAGTACTTTCTCCATAACACTTGATGGAATTTCATGATTGACAATCTGGAAAAATCCCCAGTTTTCACTAGCATCCTTTATTTCTCGAACTATATCAGCTCGTTGAGCTGCACTTTTTCCCAAACCTTCAAAATCTATGACTGGAATGATCAGCTTAGTAACTGCATCGTAGTCTGATTTCTTTTCAATCACAGGCTGGTTGTGCAAGAACATACGCGGTAACTTGGTGATACCAGCATCCAGAAGTCCCTTTACACCAACCTTCGAATCATCAAAGTCTTGGACTTCACTTCTCCTATCATATTCAGAACTGTCAACTAGCTGAGTTCTACCATTATTCGAGCCAGCCATTTTACTTTCTCTAAAGGAAACCACAACATTTGACTATGGAAGCAAGATTAGGTATACTTACACATCATATACCTAACTCTTAAATGGCCAAACTTATTTTCCTTAAACTAATAAAATGGTTTTGGAACTATCTGATATAAACAAAGTTACATCGTGTACTGAAGAGGAACTAATACTTATCCACAACTTGCAGAGGACAAGGAGGAAATATAAGAAATATGAGATTAAAATAGTTTAGTTGTAGACTTCACTTTCAATTGCTCTCACATCTGCTACTTTTTCAACCTCATTTGTTTATTTCAGACGGCAAGTGGAACAGTTATATGTCACTCTTGTTAAAAACTAGATGAATTCGATCTTTAAATGATCAATTTGAAAGGTTACAGCCTCCAAATAAACACTTCAAAAAGTTGAATCATTCCTTCATAACTATGACTTTACGAAATGATGAATTAACTGTTATTTTAACTATTCTAGTGCAAATGATATTTGTTTGATAGCCATATCATTGCTAAAGCTAACACATTATATCAAATTATTCTGAGAAATCTCTAAATGTGTAGTATGAACATCGAAAACAACATTTTGTAAGGACCTTCAATTAACAAGCATGCATTAATAGGACCAGAAAAAGTTACGTTAAATCTCATTCGATGAAATGACAGCATAAGAGATGTGTGTACAACAGGTACGAAATACTTAATCGAACTCACAAGCAGAAAACCATAACCAAGTGGTAAAGCACCGGAAGATGATGAAACATTTCTGCAGATCCTACCTCTATTTCTATAGTTTGAAATGTGACGATAAGGAAGTTTCATCGAGCCCTTTGCTGTATAGATATGTGACATACTCTTTTCTGCTTGTTTCCTGGTACACTGGAGGGCTTTCCTCTGATAACAACTCTTCGATTGGACCATATAGTCCTGATTGACTGCCTTCTTGAAAATTCATTATGAAAAGACTAGCCACTGAAATTCTTGGTCCTGCATTTGTTGCCAGCACTCTGTGATGAACGCTTTTGAACT
This sequence comes from Solanum chilense, assembly GCA_032847665.1. NCBI lineage: Eukaryota > Viridiplantae > Streptophyta > Magnoliopsida > Solanales > Solanaceae > Solanum > Solanum chilense. The sequence goes on from CM064971.1 coordinate 78,174,014, forward strand.
TACCGTTCGTGATTAGCTACAAAACAAGATGGATACAAATCAATTAATTTGTTGAGTTTGTGACATTACATAAATGCATAAAGCTCATTTTACAATATGACTTGCCTGCATAAGGTCTCCAATGTTCACAATTAGAGCTCCAGGCAAGAAAGGAACATCAAACCACCGATTTTCATGAAAGACTTGGAGGACACCAACTTGATCCTGTAATAATATAGTCAAGAATCCACCATCTGTGTGACTGCTAAGGCCTAAAGTGAGATCCGGTTCAGAGCATGTCGGATAATAATGGCCAGCGAGAACAAGGCCCTTGGCGCATTCCATGTCTTTCAAATGATTTAGATTGAGTTCTAAGGCCTCAGAGAGTAACTCAAATAGAGTATCACCCAGTTTCATCACATGTTCCTCGTACTTGATCAGAACATCTCTGTAAAGTCAAAATATGTGTTACATTTAATAAACTGATGAGAATTGTACTAATAACGCGTATTAGTTGAAAGACTACCATATCACATTAGAGCTTTTTAAGATTAGAGCATGAAGATTTAAGCTAATTCAGTACAATCAAAAAGCATATTATGTTTATGAGCTATAGCTGCCTAAGGAAATACCTGCAAACCTCAGCCATATCTCGGGGATTCGGAGGATTAGGAGAAATTACACAGGAAAGGGTGTCCCTCCAATTAGCTGCTCATGTTTTATGTAGATCGAAATTGCTATTATAGCTGAACTTCCTCGTAACATCACGGGAGTAGCACTCTTTCTGTTCCTGCTCATGAAAATACACCTTCTATTACTTTTTCCATGACAATTGATGGGATTTCATGGTGCACAACCTGAAAAAATCCCCACTTTTCACAAGCATCCTTTATTCCTCAAACGATATCAGCCCGTTGAGCTGCACTCTTGCCCAAGCCTTCAAAATCTATAACTGGAATGCTAAAATTTGTAACTATCTCGGAGTCCGAGTTCATTTCATCCACATACTGGTTGTGCAAGAATATACGCGGTAGCCTTGTGACACCACCATCCACAAGTCCCTTTACACCAGTCTTTGAATCATCAAAGGCTTGAACTTCTCTCTCCCTATCATATTCCGAACAATCGTATTGTTGATTTCTTCCATTATCTAGGCCAATCATATCTTCCTTTATTTAGAGGAAAAAAAACACAACTCCTGACTATGCAATGCAAGATTTCTTGTGAAACATAACAGATATAACAAGGGTGCTTATATACTATAAGAGAAGTTAATATTTTCCTATTAACTTTTCTACAACCAGATTCAATCGCAATGCAAAGCCAAGAATTACAGGACAAAGGGAGATATACAAATTATAATTCAAGACTATTTCTCTTTTGACTTAGTTCACATAAGCACTAATTGGATTTTGTTATATTCTGTTCAATTTGTATCAGAGAAACTAATAGCTACTATCCAATTGCAGAGGACAAGGACGAAATGTAAAAAAAAAAGGCGATTAACAAGAAACAGAATCATTCTTCAAATAAAACTAAAGATAAGTAGCTCAAGGAAACGGAGTTTATTCTCTTGAAAAACTTAAGCAAGTAGCTTATGATATATATTACTATAGAACATCACAATATAGATTCTCTCATCCTACTTTCCAATGTGCTATTACGTAGCTATGGCTGGATCTTGTAATTCAACAATGCGGAAGTTCCATCTAGACCTTTCTCACGGAAGTAATCAGCATAGTCTTTCACTGTGGTTGCGCGATATTTTGGAGGATTATCGTCTGACAACAACTCCTTAATTGGTCCATAAAGCTTGGTAGTAGGCAATGAACCAGTGTAGAAGAAGCAAGCTACTGATATTCTTGGTCCAACTTTATTTGACAATACTCTATGCTCAACACTTAGGTACTTGTCATTTGATATAAGCTGAAAAAACAAAAACCAGAATACGAATAATTGGTTTTACTAGCAAACAAAATGTTAATTTCACTTTTTCGGAAAAAGTTACAATTTTTTTCGGAATGTGTAAGAGTAACCTGCAGAAGATCTCCAACGTTCACCACAAGAGCACCAGGTGTAGGAGGAACATCAATCCAGTGAGTCTCGTGAAGTACTTGTAGTCCTCCTATTTGATCTTGTAGAAGCACTGTGATAAAATCATTGTCAGAATGTTTGTTGGTTCCTATAGTGAGTTCTGGCTGAGGGCATGCTGGATAATAATGTCCCAAAACGCGGAGCCCCTCAGCGCAATCAATATCATTCAGATGAGATGGATTAAGACCAAGACCCTCCGACAATAATTCAAACAAGGATTTTCCCAATGTCATGACATGATTAGAGAACTCCATTAGTATTTCCCTGCAGCAATTACAATAAAATCTGAAATATCAAGAACTGAAAATAAAAAACATAACATAACATACCTGCATGCTGTTGGCAATTCCTCTGGAGTAGGATGATTCGGAGCCATTAAACAGAAAATTGAGTCTCTCCAATTCGTAGCCGGAACAGAAGGGCTATACAAATCAAAATTACTAACATGAACTACTTTTTTGGTATTATCTCGAGTGTAATATTGTTTCTTAATATCAACATCTTGCTCAAAGAATCGTCGTGTTCCTTGCAACATTTCTTCCATGACAGATAATGGAATTCCATGATTAACCACTTGGAAGAAACCCCATGTCTCCGATGCATCTCGAACTTTGTCCACAATCTCTTTATGCTTTATTGGATCTTTATCAATGCCTTCAAGATCTATCACTGGAAAAATGAACTTTGTTTCACAACTTCTTACACATTCCTCTATTTTAGTTGGCTGAACGAATATCTGAGGCACTTCAGTTATTCCAGCATCAACGATTCCTTTGACACCAGCTTTAGTATCATCAAAGGCTTTTAATTCACTCATTCTATCAAAACTTCCCGGAAGTCTTGCCTCAAAATCATCTGTCCTAGAGACTTTCATCATTTTTTCTCAAAATCCTCGGGCTCGTAAATCTGATGAAAAAAAACTTCAATAGTTGAGAGGATACTTCAAATCTTACCTCAAAAAATTGTTAGATTTGATTAAAGAGCCATATGAACAGTCAAGCATAGTTTATTGAAATATAAAAACTAATCTATAGTTTTATAAAAACAAGGAGTCCTCATTTTTATAGTTTATGATTAACATTGTACAATCACATGACAGTCTTTTTTTTAATAAAAACTTGTTGTCCTAAATATCATAGTTTAAGACTTAGTCTGCACAATCACATGTACAGTTGAGTATTTTCTTTTTTTTTGTGTGTGTAATCTCAAAATTGTAAAGAGTTGAGCATGTGCAACCTCGACAGAGGCGAAGCTAGCATTTTAACTTTATGAGCTTTGAATTTTACGATAACAACTTTTTAAAGTGACAATAACTAGGTTGTAAATTATATATGTATATATTTAATGAATTTATTGATACAAATACGTTTGAGCAAAATTGATATGCTAATCAATAAGATTAATGAAATAGCAATCAATTGGAAAGTTTGAAGTACATTATGTTCTCATTTCAAATGATCTAATGTAAGTTTCTTTTTTTTTTTTAATTTCTATTTTACATTTAAACAAAAAAGTGATAAAATATAGCTATTTGGTAATAATTGTCATAAGATATACGTGCAACACACATGTTCAGAGTCTAGTTAAATAAGTAGCAAAGGAAAAATGAGAAGAAAAAAAGGTAACGGATAATTGACATGAACACACCAAATTGTTTGTTATGTTACATAAAATGGGATCTTAGGTCATCATATAACGATGTATTACACAATAAGATACAACAAAACTTAAGTAACAATACAATTAAAAATTGTATTTCAAGTAACAATACGATACAATACAATAGGTAATAACCATCCCGACAAGCATCCAAAGTAAAAGTCTCAGTTCGTATCATAAATTGAATTGTTACATTAGGATTAGATCCTGTAATGCGACAATGTAGAAGTTCCATCTAGACCTTTTTTACGGAAGTAGTCACGGTAGTCTTTCACTGTGGTTGCGCGATATTTTGGAGGATTATCTTCCGATAACAATTCAGTAATCGGTCCATAAAGCTTGGAAGATGGCATTGAACCTGTGTAGAAGAAGCATGCCACTGATATTCTTGGTCCAACTTTATTTGCCAATACTCTGTGCTCAACACTTATGTACTTGTCATTTGATATAAGCTGAAAAATAGCAACAAAAAAAGTTAAACAAATGATATCAGTGCCTCTTATTGATTGTAGTCGTATATGGTTTAGAAAAACAAAGTATACTAGCCTGCAGAAGATCTCCGATGTTCACGACAAGAGCACCAGGTGTAGGAGGAACATTAACCCATTGATTCTGATGAAGCACTTGAAGTCCTCCGATATGATCTTGTAGAAGCACGGTGATAAAATCATTGTCAGAGTGTTTGTTGGTCCCTATCGCGAGTTCTGGCTGAGGGCATGCTGGATAGTAATGTCCCAAAATACCTAGCCCCTCCGCGCAATCCATATCTTTGAGATGGCAACGATCGAGACCAAGACCTTCTGATAATAATTCAAATAAGGAGAAGCCTAATTTCATCACATCCTTAGAGTACTGTATTTCTCTGCAGTAATTTCAAGTAAAATTGATGAAATGTCACATATCGATATTTTGAAAAAATTAAGTATACTCAATTGGCTCAAAGGGACCAGTATTCTAGTTGAATTATTACTTTGTTCTCCACCAGAGCACACATTAATCATAATCAGTTGCAAGATATAGCGCGTAAACATAGCTACATAAGTCATGTTTATTGCTGATTTTTGTTACAAATGAGGCTGGTTGGTTTTTTAATTCATGTTTAGAAACCCCGAAACATCTCGGTGCCAATCTTCAGACAAGTGAGGCTTTCTCAAGTAGTTGAGCACTCGAGTCGCACTAGAAGGTAAGTGGAAGCACTATTGATCCTCCAGTGGGGTGGGAAGGGGAAATAGAAAAGAAAAGGTTCATTTTCAGAACATTTTACGTACCCGCATGCTGTTGGCAATTGTTGTGGACTTGGAGGATCAGGAGCCATTAAACAGAAAAGTGTGTCTCTCCAATTTGCAGCTGGAACAGAAGGGCTATACAAATCAAAATTACTTGTATGAATCACTCTTTTCGTAGTATCTCTACTGTAATACTGTTTCTTAACCTCGACATCTTGCTCAAAAAACTGCCGTGTTCCTTGCATCATTTCTTCCAAGACGGATGTTGGAATCCCATGATTAACCACTTGGAAGAAACCCCATGTCTCTGATGCATCTCGAACTTTGTCCACAATCTCCTTATGCTTGATTGGGTCCTCATCGATGCCTTCCAGGTCTATCACAGGGAAAATGAACTGTGTTTCATTTGTATCCGATAACTCCGGCCTGTTTTTTGGTGGTAGAATGAATATTTGAGGTACTTTAGTGATTCCAGAATCAACAAGTCCTTTGACACCAGCCTTAGTATCATCAAACGCTTTTAATTCACTCATTTTGTCATAATTTTTCTCAACTGTGACCTGAAAATCATTAGTGCTGGAGAGTACCATCTTCTTTGCTAGGATGTTAAGAACCAAGAGTTTCTGAGATCAGTTAGTACCTAATGGCCATCATATCATCATATATTTTTATATCAAAAGTCGGAAGGTCCTAAGTAAAAAAGTTGAAAGACGAAAATGCCCATATAATGACCTTTTTACCGTGCAAAGCGGGATCTTAGTGCACCGAGGCTGTCCTTTTTTACTCAGGTTTCCACTTTTTATGCTCAATGAGCCATTAATTTAGACTTTTGGACAATGGTTAGAGTTATTGTCAATGATCTATTATTGAATTCATATACTTGGGATGAATCTAGTTTGCTTTATGAACAAGGGCCACTAATTTAGACATTTGGACCATAATTGTCACCATCTAACAGTTCATACCAACAAACTAGATATTTGAAGCAGAAGAAAACAAAAGAAAATGGGTTAATTGTTTTTAGTCCCTTTCTTTTGGTCACTGTCTGAATCCACTGCCCCCACCACCACCACCACGAAAAGAATATACGGATATCAGATGAGTCTGCTCATTGTGTTTGAACTCACTGTGTCTGTGTCTGTCTGCTCTTTGTGTCTCAACATGTTCCAGGCACTGTTAACTTGTGAATTTCCATGTGCGTGTAGTCGTCCTTACATGGTCTATCCAATGGATATACTATATGATGTAATGCTCCCCGCCTTGTCGAATTTTCATACCATACATTTGAAGTAAAAATAACGGTATCATCAGCATATGTCAAATGGTACAGTGGTTACAAGGGTCAGCTAGAACATTTATCCACAATTTAGACGAGATGATTACAAACAGTTCAACAGAGATGACTAGGACTGAGATGCAGACCCTTTAACATGAGTCTGAATTCATAAGAAGGGTAATTTTTAGACAAGAGGAAGGGAGAAAACAACATTTTGTAAGTATGAAATACATCAATCCGTCATAAACATTCTGCACCACACTATATTATGAGTCTTATCAGTCACGAGTACGATCTTGCAAAGATCATAATAGTTCATGTTTCAACATCTATGAAACTTCAGCTTAAGATATAATAAAAAGTTAAATTCTCGGTAATATTCATCATACATTTAATTGTTTCATTACTAGGATTAGATCTTGAAGTGCAACAGTGCAGAAGTTCCATCTAAACCCTTCTTACGGAAGTAATCATTATAGTCCGTCAATGTGGTTGCACGATATTTCGGAGGATTATCTTCTGATAACAATTCAGCAATTGGTCCATAGAGCTTCGGAGATGGAAATGGACCGGTAGTGAAGAAGCTTGCAACTGATATTCTTGGTCCAACTTTATTTGACAATACTCTGTGTTCAACACTTATGTACTTGTCATTTGAAATGAGCTGTGGAAAAAAATATAAGCACAACTAGTATCAGTACCAAATAAGGCGTTACTTTCATTCTTATTGAGTTGATACAAGACTCGAAAAGAAAAAGAATACTAGCCTGCAAAAGATCTCCAATATTCACCACAAGAGCAGCAGGTGTAGGAGGAATATCAACCCACTGATTCTGGTGAAGGACTTGGAGTCCTCCGATATGATCTTGTAGAAGCACTGTGATAAAATCATTATCAGAATGTGTATTGGTGCCTATGGTGAGTTCTGGTTGAGGGCATGGTGGATAGTAATGGCCCACAACACCGAGCCCCTTCACGCAATCCATATCTTCGAGATGACAAGGATCAAGACCGAGACCTTCTGACAATAATCCAAGCAAGGAACAGCCCAATTCCATCACATTCTTGGAGTAGTCCATTAGTATTTCCCTGCAGCGATTTTATAAAATTAATGAAACAGCACATCTCGATACTTAAAAAGAGAAATGCTATGCTTGATTGGCTCTTAAGTACCGAACTTCTAGTTAAAACTACATATTCAATTACTAGGTAAACATACCTGCATGGTCTTGGAAATTCTTCTGGACTGGGAGGATTAGGAGCCATTGAAAAGCAAAAGGAGTCTCTCCAATTTGCAGCTGGAACAGAAGGGCTATACAAATCAAAATTGCTATTATGAACCACCTTCTTCATGATATCTCGAGTGTAATATTGTTTCTTAACCTCTATATCTTGCTCAAAAAACTCACGTGTTCCTTGCAGCATTCCTTCCAGAACAGATGTTGGAATGCCATGATTTACCACTTTGAAGAAACCCCATGTCTCCGATGCATCTCGAACTTTTCCCATAATCTCTTTACGCTTTATTGGGTCCTCGTCAATACCTTCAAAGTCTATCACTGGGAAAATGAACTGTTTTTCACTTGTATCAAAGGACTCCGTCCTGTTATTTGGTGGTAGAATGAATATTTGAGGCACTTTAGTGATTCCAGCATCAACGAGTCCTTTGACACCAGCCTTTGTATCATCAAAGGCTTTTAACTCACTCATTTTGTCATAACTTTTCTGAACTGTGGCCTGAAATTCATCGGTGCTAGAGACTACCATCTTCTTTGTTACAATGTTATAAAGAATAGAGTTCCTAAGGCTCTTAGAACCTAATAGGCCACGCACGATACTATAAATACTACTCTCTATGCAAAGCACTATCTTCCTATCCACAAAAAAGAAGAGGCCGTAAACAAGTAGATCTTCGTGATAAGCTTTAAATTGTTTAAGTCCCTTTCACTGGTCACTGTCTGAACCCACTGTCACTCTTCACCACACACATGTCCCAAAAATAGAAGTTAGACAAGCAGAAAAAAACAAAACATTCATAATTCTCATATAATTGTGTTTAAAACAAAAATTACTCGTAGGAAAAATATCCACGACAAATAACAAGAACAAGAGAGTAATAAGGAACCAAGTCCTTTTAACGCGGAAAACATAATACCTGAGTCAAGCAACATAATACCACTATAGTGAGAAATTTAGTATTTTGTAATCTCAAAAGACTACTACGAATTTAGAAGAATTAACCTTCTTTTATTTCACACGCCTTTCTATAACAGTACTCTCCCGTTCTGTTTCCTCACACTGTTATGTGTGAATTACTCCCTCTGTTTGATATTGCTTTTCCACTATCTTATCGGTATGTTCTAAAGTGAAAGAACTCCTCGGAGAAAAAATTAAAGCCAGTACATAAAAGAGAAGGTCTACATAAAATTTCTATCATATATTGATACAGGTCATGTTTCATTATCTATGAAGCTTCAGCATAAGATACATCAAAAGTTAAAACTCTCAGTTTTCATCGTATATTCAATCGTTACACTACTATGATTAGATCTTGTAATGCAACAATGCAGAAGTTCCATCTAGACCTTTTTTACGGTAGTAAGCAGAGTAGTCATTCACTGTGGTTGCACGATATTTTGGAGGATTATCTTTGGACAACAACTCAGTAATCGGTCCATAAAGATTGGAAGATGGCACTGGACCTGTACCAAAGAAGCATGCAACTGATATTCTTGAACTTAGTTTATTTGTCAATACTCTGTGTTCAACACTTATGTACTTGTGATTTGATATGAGCTGAAACAAAAGCAGCAACAATTAGCACAACGTAACTAGTAATCTTTACCAAATAATAATTATACTCATACATATCGAGTAGGTATAATATTCAAAAAGGCAAATAATACTAGCCTGTAGAAGATCTCCAATGTTCACGACAATAGTACCAGGCGTAGGAGGAACATCAACCCAGTGATTCTGGTGAAGCACTTGAAGCCCTCCGATATGATCTTGTAGAAGCACGGTGATAAAGCTATTGTCAGAATGCTTACTGGTGCCCATGGTGAGTTCTGGCTGAGGACATGCTGGATAGTAATGGCCCAAAACAGCGAGCCCCTCAGCACAACCGATATCATTGAGATGAGATGTATTGAGACCTAGACCCTCAGACAATAATTCAAACATGGATTTTCCCAATTTCATGATATGATCAGAGAACTCCATTAGTATTTCGCTGCAGAAATTTCAGCGAACTCGTGAAACAGTGGTTATCATAAACTAACCGAAAATCCAGTTTCTTATTTTTCATAACAATATCCACCAAAATTATTGTAAAGATATGACATCTGGATATAACTACCGATATTAGCATAGTTTATTCTTGATTTTTGTCACAACATAATACATATTTAGTTATTAGGTAACGAAATGAAGTTGGTTATTTTTCTAATTAATGTTTAGAACATACCTGCATGCTGTTGGAACTTCTTCTGGACTAGGACGATTAGGAGCCATTAAACAGAAAAGTGTGTCTCTCCAATTTGCAGCTGGAACAGAAGGGCTATACAAATCAAAATTGCAAGAAAAAACCACCTTTTTCGTAATATCTCGAGTGTAATACTGATTCTTAACCTCAATATCTTGCTCAAAAAACTTTCGTGTTCCTTGCAACATTTCTTCCAGGAAAGATACTGGAATGTCATGATTAACCACTTGGAAGAAACCCCATGTCTCTGACGCATCTCGAACATTGTCCACAATCTCTTTATGCTTGATTGGATCCTTAGCAATGCCTTCAAGGTCTATCACTGGAAAAATGAACTGTGTTTCACATGTATCCGAGGACTCCGGTCTGTGTTTTGGTGGTAGCATGAATATTCGAGGCACCTTAGTGATTCCAGCATCAACAAGCCCTTTGATACCTGCCTGCCTTTGTATCATCAAAGGCTTTTAACTCACTCATTTTGTCATAACTTCTCTGAATTGTGGTCTGAAAATCATCGGTGCTAGAGATTTCCATCTTCTTTGCTAGAGTATTATAAACAAGTAGAATACCTGAGGTTCTTAGAATCGCATAGGCTGCATGGGATACTAAAAGTACTACTCACTATGAAAAACATATATAATCTTCACCATCCGGCATAAATAGAGGCTGTAGACTAGGAAATAGTCATGATAAACTTTAAAGGGCTATTAATTTTTACAGCAAAATGATTAGAGTTTATCTATCAAAGAGATACTAACTTAGACTCCTGGATACTTGTAATTTTGACCACAAAACAGACAAGTAAAATTACTTTTTAGTCCCTTATGAGGATATTAGAAGATATAGTGGTAGCTTATTAAGGTAGAGAAGCCAAAGAAAACAAGTTGTGGTCATGGCACTAGTTCCCATTGATAGTTACTACTACATTAACTGTCCTGATATCTGCTCATTTCTTCTCAAAACAATCACTAAACTCTTTAGGGACTCACTGTCAACAGAAGTAAAAATAAAGGTATCATCAACATATGCCAAATTAAATGTTTAATCCGCGTTACAAACAGTTCAACACAAATAACTAGGATTGAGATGCAGACTCTTTGACAGGAGTCTGAATTCATTGTATTAGAATGGTAATTTTTAGACAAAAGGAAAGAAGGACATAGCATTTTGTAAGTATGAAATACATCGATCAGTCCTACACTCCGGAATTTCAAACTAGTTTTTGCTACTCTTTACAAGTATTCCCGCCACACTATATTAAGAGGAAAGAAAAACTAGACAGTTGAGAGAAGAAATGAATTATGACCGATGCTACAAGTGGTAATTGACAATCATTTATTTGCTGGTAAAAATAGAAACTATAACAAAGATCACGAGGACAATCTTGCAAAGATCATAACAGTTCATGTTTCAACACCTTAATTCTGTTTAAGTTCTCCCTGTGAACACCCCAATGCTGAGAAATGCACCTGTGACTAAATGTACATTTTCAAAGTTAAGGTTTTTGATCGCGAGATGCAGTGCAAGTTGTACTGTCTAGATAATCACAATGATAGTTGAGGTGTTCATCTGCTAGTGGAGGTCAAGTTAAACTGTATATGTATTACATCTATGAAGCTTCAGCGACATACACACCAAAAGTTATATTGTGTTACAGAATCACTACATATATGTATATGATTGTATATACGATAGCATAGCTGCTTCATAGAGATTGCACAGTCTCCTTATGAATTTATATTATTGTTTTCTTTTATTCTTCATGCCTTATAAGTTACGGTTACTATGTTAGATCTTGAAATGCAACAGTACAGAAGTTCCAGCTAAGCCCTTTTGACGGAAGTAATCACTGTAGTCTTTCACTGTGGTGGCATGATATATCGGAGGATTATCTTCTGACAACAAATCAGCAATTGGCCCATACAGCTTGGAAGATGGTAATGGACCTGTACTGAAGAAGCATAAAACTGATATTTTTGGTCCAACTTTATTTGACAATACTCTGTGCTCAACACTTACGTAATTGTCATTTGAAATGAGCTGGAAAAGAGAAGGCAACAACAATAAGCACAACTAGCTTCGGTACCAAATAAGGTGTTATGTTCATTCTTATCAAGGTGATGTAAGATTTGAAAAGAAAAGGAATACTAGCCTGCAGAAGATCTCCAATGTTCACGACAAGAGCACCAGGTGTAGGAGGAACATCAACCCACTGATTCTGGTGAAGCACTTGGAATCCTCCGATATGATCTTGTAGAAGCACGGTGATAAAATCATTGTCAGAATGTTTGTTGGTTCCTATAGTGAGTTCTGGCTGAGGGCATGCTGGATAATAATGGCACAAAAGGCGGAGCCCCTCAGCGCAATCAATATCATTCAGATGAGATGGATTCAGACCTAGACCCTCCGACAATAATTCAAACAAGGATTTTCCCAACTTTATGACATGATTAGAGTAGTCCATTAGTATTTCCCTGCAGCAATTTCATAGTTAAATTTTCTAATTTTCCCGAACACAATCCTTTAAAACTTACATCAAGCATAAATTGATTATAAGTAAAGAAATAACGATGTCAACATTTCCTTGGTTTATTCTTGATTTTTATCACAACATAATACATATTAAATTACCTGCATGGTTTTGGAAATTCTTGTGGACTGGGAGGATTAGGAGCCATTGAAAATAAAACGGAGTCTCTCCAATTTGCAGCTGGGACAGAAGGGCTATACAAATCAAAATTGCTATTATGAACCACCTTCTTCGTCATATCTCGAGTGTAATACTGTTTCTTAACCTCGATATCTTGCTCAAAAAACTCACGTGTTCCTTGCAGCATTCCTTCCAGGACAGATTTTGGAATGCCATGATTTACCACTTGGAAGAAACATGCATTTCTAACTTTTTCCACAATCTCTTTATGCTTGATTGGGTCCTCGTTGATTCCTTCAAGATCTATCACTGGAAAACTGAACTGAGTTTCACATGTATTTGAGGATTCCGGTCTGTTTTTTGGTGGTAGAATGAATATTTGAGGTACCATAGAGATTCCAGCATCAACAAGCCCTTTAACACCTGCCTTAGTATCATCAAAGGCTTTTAACTCACTCATTTTGTCATAACTTTTCTGAATTGTGGCCTGATAATCATCGGTTCTAGAGATTGCCATCTTCTTTGCTAGAGTGTTAAACAAGTAGGATTCCTGAGGTTCTTAGAATCTTATAGGAAGCATGGACTAGAGTTTAATTAATTTTTACTGCAAAAATATCTAAAAGGTGAAAGATTTCTCAACCTTAGGACCACAAGTCTCTTCGTAGCACATAGTAGTTAGAGTTGATTTGTCAAAGAGCTATTAACATAGACTATTGTACGAGTCACTTTTATAACGAGGGGTATATTCCCTAAATTAAATAGTAAGCTTCTCTTTTCTGGGATTCAAGAGAGATAGAAATGAGAAGTCAAAAAGATAAATGGCCAGGGTTCTTTCAAACCCACCCCCGCCCTGCACCGCTTTGGGCTTAGAAAAATTAGTTTTAACCCGCCCCACCCCCACATATATCGAAACCCTCCCTGCCCCGCCTATGTTTAAGCCTGCCCTATTTTCTCCCGCCCTGCCCCTTGCCATCCCTACCCATTGATAGTATGCACAACACGTTAACGACTACGAATAACCAAAATATTTAAGAAGATAGGCTATAGCACATGTGATTAAATGAGTTTGTTTTCTCAATACATTGAATATGAAATTAGAGTCATCCTTTGCACTATTATCGTTTATCGCCATGCCTAACACTGAATTCAATCTCGAAAGAAATAGATGGAATCCAATATCAGGCGATCATCAAAGCCTGATGTGATTCCACTTGCTACAGAATATCTTATTAGCTAATTGTACATCACATGTTCAGTTTACAGCTTTGATATGACTTACACGAAATAAATTAAGTTTTAGGACGGGATCTTGTAATCCAGCAGTGTAGAAGTTCCATCGAAGCCTTTCTTGCGGAAATAGTCTGTATATTCCTTCACTGTGGTTGCACGATACTTTGGAGGATTACATTCTGATAACAATTCCTTAATTGGTCCATAAATCCTTGGAGAGGGGAATGCACCAGTGCTGAAGAAACATGGCACTGATATTCTTGGACCTACTTTGTTCGACAATACTCTATGCTCAACACTTATATACTTGTCATTCGATATGAGCTGAAATCAGACAAAGTTAAAGAAAAATTTTATATCAGTACCAAAAAAAAAAAATACGAATCAGTCTAATTAAGAATGTGAGTTCAATTGTGTGACCGTTGAGCTTTCACATGAGATGATCACACAGTTCAACATCTCACCACCACCAATTACAAAACAAAAAGAACTTTCACGTGATTGGACTAATTAATCGGGATTGCACATGAAAGGATATGTTGAAGACATAGTTAAGTAAGTAAAAGTACAACTCTTTTTCACAGCTTAAGTTTTTAGGAAACGAACGCTAACCTGTAACAGATCTCCAATATTCACGACTAGAGCACCACGTGTAGGAGGAACATCAATCCACTGATTTTGGTGACGGACTTGGAGACCTCCTATATCATCTTGAAGAAGCACGGTAATGAAAACACAGTCTGAATGCTGTCTGGTGCCTATGGTGAGTTCCGGCTGAGGACATACTGGATAGTAATGTTGGGCAATAGATAGCCCTTCAGCACAGTTCATATCTTTAAGATGACAAGGATTGAGACCGAGACCCTCGGACAACAACTCGAACAATGAGCAGCCTAATTTCATCATCTTCTTAGAGAATTCAATCAAAATCTCCCTGCAGATGCAAATTAGTCTGCTCAATTGGCTAGACGAGTTGAGGTATCTAGACGTGCATTTGAGTGTTTTTGTGAAAATAATGTGTTCTTTCAAGTGCGAGTTAGAACATACCTACATGCTGTGGGAAATTCCTCTGGACTAGGAGAATTAGGACACATAAAACAGTAAAGTGAGTCTCTCCAGCTAGCTGCTGGAACAGAGGGGCTAAACAAATCAAAATTGCTAACATGTGCTACTTTCTTCGTAGTATCTCGAGTGTAATATTGTTTCTTTATCTCCACATCTTGCTCGAAAAATCTTCGTGCTCCTTGCAACATTTCTTCAAGGACAGGTAATGGAATGTCATGATTGACTACTTGAAAAAATCCCCATGTCTCTGATGCATCTCGAACTTTGTCAACAATATCTTTATGCCTTATTGGATGATCAATGCCTTCGAAATCTATTACTGGAAAAACAAACTCCTCCTCAGTATAGCCTGGGGAGTTATGTATGCTTTCTCGTGGATGAACGAATATTCGAGGCACTTCAGTACTATTGCCAGCATCAACAAGTCCTTTGACACCAGCTTTTGTGTCATCAAAGGCTTTTAATTCACTATGTTTATCATAATTTGGTTGTAATGTAGCCTGAAATTCTTCATTCATGGAGAAAACCATCTTTTCTTCTACTTTTTCATTACTATTGTAAATACAAAGTTAACTTCACTTGTGAGATTATAAGAATGGACAAATCTGAATGTTAATGACGGAGTCAAGATTTTCACTAAAATAACGAGATTTAAATATGAAGAATAAATACAAGAAAAAGTCAAAAAAAATTTAGCAAATATTTATATATACAGTACTCTTCGACCCCATCTGGCTCCGCACCTATCTTGGGAGAATTATGTCCACTCTTTTGGAAAGATAAAGGACACATCATATAGCTGGAAAACACCTCAATAAAGCTAAGATAAGTTTTTATTAAAAATTTATAAGAATGTACATCTATAAATTTATTTATTTATTTTTTAAAAAATGGGACCAATACTCTTTTTGTGTTTGTCTTTAGCTCCAATTATTGAGATGTGGAATAAGAAAGTAATTGGTTCTTCTAAAAATAAAGAAGCCTCTTATTTCTTTATGCTATCTTAGATGTTTTTGGAATAATATATTTTTTGTGTTATGTAACAAACTAAGGTTTGTATCGATGGCAAAAGAACTTAAAAAAAGGAAATTAGAAAAGGGAGATTTTAGAGTGCTATTACAAAATAGCTATTTAAAAGAAAATAACATAACTCCTAGCATAATCGTAATGAGATAGTTAATATTCTACATATAGACATCTTTAGTGCACATGATCATTCCTTTAATCCAGGTTCCAAATATAATTTGACAGTATATCAATTGGATCATGTATTGTGGCTAGATTCATAATTGTTTATTTATTGAATAGTAAAAAAATAAAAATAAAGAGCACACTTATTATTTAAGAAAATATATTTCTAAACACGCCCTAAAAGGTAAGCAAACACCACATATAGTTCTCTTTTCGTTTTTATGTGCTATGATTTAACTTTACACAAAATTTAATAAAGAAAGAAAAGCTTTTAAAAAGTTTGATTTAAAATAAACCTTAGAGGTTTGTATAGTATAAATTATCTTATGAAGATGAGAAAGAAAATTTAAAGTTCAATTATTTCTATCAAAACAAAGATGATATTTTTTCAGATAAATTAAAAAGAAAATATGTCGTGATAATAAGACATACGGAGCATTATTCACTAAACCATATCTTTTTGTGGTCCTTCTATATATATTTCCTCTTTCTTCTTTGATTTGATAATAAAATTTGTGCGCAACTTATTTCATAAAAAAAAAAGGTTAATTAATTCAATTCCCTATTTTTTGTTTTACTTTGACTTTCTCTTCTAAGCCCCTATTGTTGGAAAATATAATATCAAAAATAATAATACGAGAATTAAGATAAATAATTTAATTTTAAATATATATAAATATTTAAAATATTAATTATATTTTAATCTATAAAAAAAGATATGTGTATATTTTTATAAAAATGACAGGTGATTGAACTCAATCTATTTACCACATCATTCTTTAGTGGTGCATTTAATTCACTTTAAAAATTATAAAAAAATATTTAAACGCTCGTATAATTTAAATATTAAAATAAGTTATTCGATCAAATTTAAGGAGGCTTTTATGTTATTTTCTCTAAAAGAAATATAGTTGTCAAGAGTCATCTTTTTTGGAGAAATTGCAACAATGAAGCATTTGGCAGTGTATGTTATTCTTTTACACCCTCCTTATCACTTGTCAAGTATTTATGTTTAATATTAATATTTATTTATCATTATAGTAATATTTATCTAATTTTTAGGACTATTATTTTGCTAAATAATAGTTGAGTACTATATTATTATTGTGAAATTTTAATTGTTCCTCAACAATTTTTTTGGTTGTTAAGGCCAAACGTCCACTACATCGATATGAAAAATTCAAAATGACGAATATAGATTATATTGAGATGATTGAAATTTATCCGTCCTTAATCAGACGTCATTTCAAATTTTAAAAAGAGAATAAACTTAAGAGAGAAAAGTGTTTTATACTAGCAATCTTGATTTGTATAAACCTTGTGTTCCAGCTGCAAGTTGGAGAGACAATTTTATGTTTCATGGCTCCGAATCCTCCCAGTTTACAAGAATTTTACAACTCCATGCGGATAAATATTTTTATTTCTTAGTATAGCTCAGTTGGTTGACTATTTAAAAACGGAGATAGATCCATGAGAGCCAATTAAACATGCTCTGTTTTACTCTGTTTTTATAAAAATACGTCATGTTTCAGGAGTAACAACAGAGTGTGCTTAATTGCTCTCTATGAATCCGATCTTTTTCAATTTCAGATAGTCAATCAACTGAGCTACAAAGATTTCTCCGAACAGTATACTCCAGAAGTCATATTAAGCATAAATAAATCATGTGTCATGTTTATTTATTATCCATTAAAAAGAAGTTCTTGCATTACAATCCGCACATAACTAGAATGTGAACCAAACGAACCCTGACGTTTAGATTTTGTAGTGAGATAGATTTGAAGTTCCATCAAGTCCTTTCTGGCTGAAATGATCATATAAGTCCTTCAATGTCGTTGCACGATACTTTGGAGGATTGTTTTCTGATAGTAACTCCTCAATTGGTCCATAGAGTTTGGAAGATGGCAATGGCCCTGAGCTAAAAAAGCTTGCTATTGATATTCTTGGACCAATTTTGTTTGACAATGCTCTATGATCTACACTTTTGTACTTATCATTTGATATGAGCTGAAAAATACAAAGTTCACACAAATAATATCAAAGTTGATTATGACCTATTTATACTCGTTTTTCACATACAGACTATAGATCCTGAATTCGATTGGTTAAGAAGTAAGAATAAGAAAAATACTTGTCTAATACATACACGTGATACTATCATACTCCTTCTTCACCTACTGATTATAGATCCTAAATTCGATTGGTTAAGAATTAAGAATAAGAAAAATACTTGTTTTATACATGCACGTGATACTATCATACTCCTTCGTCTACTGACTCTAGATCCTATATTCGACTAGCTAGGAAGTAAGAATAATAAAAAGACTCGGCTTATACATATATGTGATACTATCATATTCCTTCTTCACCTACTGACTCTAGATCCTGAATCCGATTAGCTAGAAAGTAAGAATAAGAAAAATACTTGTCTTATACATACATGTGATACTATCATACTCCTCCTTAACCTACTGACTCTTGATCCTGAATTCGACTAGCTAGAAAGTAAGATTAAGAAAAAGACTTGTCTTATACATACATGTGATACTATCATACTCCTCCTTCACCTACTGACTCTTGATCCTGAATTCGACTAGCTAGGAAGTAAGAATAAGAAAAAGACTTGTCTTGTAAATACATGTGATACTATATATCATACTCGTTCATCACATATGTACTGACTCTATATCCTCAATTCGACTATCTAGGAAGTAAGAATAAGAAAAAGACTTGTCTTATAAATACATGTGATACTATATATCATACTCATTCATCACATATGTACTGACTCTAGATCCTGAATTCACTGATTATGAAGAAGTAAGAGACTTGCCTGGAGAACGTCTCCGATATTGATAACTAAAGCTCCAGGTGTAGGAGGAACATCAACCCAATGATTATGATGAAGAACTTGGAGACCTCCAATATCATCTTGTAGAAGGATTGTGAAGAAATCACTGTCTGTGTGTTTGCTAAGACCTATGGTTAAATCTGGTTGTGGACATGATGGATAGTAATTGCACAAAATGCCAAGACCCTCTGAACATTCCATTTCTTTGAGATGACTTGTTTTTAGACCAAGAGACTCTGAGAGTAACTCAAGCAGAGTGCATCCCATTTTCATTACATGGTGTGAGTACTCCATTACTATTTCCCTTCAAGAATGTAAGTAATAAAGTTTATAAAAATAATAAGTTTTGAAAATAAAGGTATACAATATGCATCATTTCTTATTAGTTTAGTTATTCCATGTGTATTTTAGTTTAGGCATAATACATAAATATGATCTTTAACTTGGCATCAGTTGACAACTATAACTCTTAACTTTGAATGTACACGAGTAAACACTTAAACTTGTATAAAATTGAACAAGTAGACACACGTGTCCTATATGACATAATACACGAAGGAGACAAAATCTTCATATAGGGTGTCATGTAGGACGAATGTGTCAATATGTTCAATTTTATACAAGTTTGAGTGTCTACTTGTGTACATCTAAAGTTAAGAATCATAGTTGTCAACTGACGCCAAGTTAAAAGTGATGTTTATATGTATCTGACTAAAAATAGAGTTTAAGATATAAATTGATTTTCATTGAAATACGAGGGTCAAACAGCTTATCTTTCATTGTGAATTCAGACAAATTCTTGAATTTTTTTCTAAAATTAGATTTACATATTTGAAAATCATGCTTACAAAAAGTACTAACTCACAATAGTTAATAATTCAAAATACTCTACATATAAAATATGGTTAATGAAGAAACTCTTTGACTTTTCAAAGAGTAACATATAATAATATCACATAAAATGAAATAGACGGGGCATATTATTGATAGACGTGAAAGAAAGTACTAAAGCAAAAATTGAAAATTTAGGTTCATTGAAATAACCAACACATCATCATCTAATGGTATCAAACATTTTAAAACATCCCAAAATGAAAAAAAGTGTCATATAAAATGAACAGACAGAGTAATTTTCCGAAAATACATACCTGCAAGCCTCAGGCAATTCCTCAGGGTTTAAAGGCTCAGGACCCATAATAGAATAAAGTGAGTCTCTCCAATTTACTGCTAAAGCCTTAGGTTTATACAAATCAAAATTGCTATTATACACCACTCTCCGTGTATAATCGCGATGATAATATTTCTTCTTAACGTCAATATCTTGCTCGAAGAAACCTCGTGCTCCTCGTAGCATTTCATCCAGGACTGACATCGGAATACCATGATTGATCACTTGGAAGAATCCCCATGTCTCTGAAGCATCACCAACTTTTTTAACAATCTCTTTGTGCTTGATAGGATCTTTATTGATGTTTTCGAGATCTATTATTGGAAAAACAAAACGTTTTTCCTCCAGGCTCGGGGAAGGCCCCGAGCCTGAAACCTCTGGATGGATGAATATCCGAGGTACTTGAGTAATTCCAGCATCAACAAGGCCTTTAACACCGGCTTTCGTGTCATCAAAGGCTTTTAGTTCTGTATTTTTATCATAGTTTGACGAGGACGTGTCTTGAATTTGTTGTACCATTTTGTACAGTGACGGAATCAAAAGTTTCACTGAGGAAATTAAATTCAAATCTCTTTTGAATTATGAAATTCTATATACATTTGATGCAAGTTTTATAAAAGGTTAGATAGATGATAAGAATGAGATTCATTTCAAACATATTAATTAACAGCCACTTGTTTGGCAAAAAAATTGACTTTAAGCAGCATATATTTCAGTTAAATCCTAGTGGACTAGTGGTCCAGTGAGTTATATTATTTAAAATTTTAAATGGTGGATTTCACGTGTATGAGCAATAATTTATAAAGTCTCCGCTTACCATGTATATTGCTGTTTAATGTTTAAAATAATATCACAGAAAATAAATGAAATATTGGAAACGCTTTTTAACTTAACATAAATTGATAATTTTATTTTCGACCAGTTAATATTCTTAAAAATATTTTTTTTATTTGACTAACTAAACTTAGAAACACTCCTGATTTGCCACGTGATATACAAGTGGTCTCGAACTCTTGTAGAAGCACGGGTCCCTTATAGAGAAGTGTTGAAAAACTACTAAGCTTGGCGAGGATTAGGAGTCCTTTACTCCGACAGCATCTAGGGCTCCTCAAACAATATGATATCATTTCACTTACAAGATCGGAGGTGTAATTAAGTTTAGTTAATCAAGTAAATGGGTGTTCTTAAGGCTATCAATAGTTCGATGATGGAACTAATAATCCACACCGTATTTAAGCGTACTTTCACTACTTTTCTCTAATAATAATGTCACATATAATGTTTATTCAGCTTTATACAAATTTAATTGTTGATTTGTGTACATACAAAGTCGGATTGCATAAATGTTAGCTAAAGTTATGTTTAAAAAAATTGTTTATGTATTAAACTTTTATTTTTCTGAAATTCAAGATAAACCGTATTTTTTTGGTTGGATGATGGTACACTGGAATCAGAAATGGAAGAACTTTACATAATAATTAACATGTTATTTATTTATTATGAACGAATATAGCGATATACAATAATATAATTGATGAAATTTAAATTGAAGTTCGGAAAGGGTAGAATACATGCAATTATAGTCTTATGCTATAAAAATAAAGAAATTATTTTCGATATGTCATGGACAAAAGAAATATGAAAATATGTATTTTTTTTATAATCTAACAATATCTTTTCAATAATGTTCAATTTTTAAAAGATATTATTAAATAATAATAATAATAATAATATCAGTTTAATTAAATAACACTTATTTTGAGATGGCAAAAATAAGTTAAATGAGCCGATAAGAACTCCAACATTAATTAAAGTTGAACTGTACATCACCGGACTAATGACACTTTCAATAGTGTTTTTTTCATACTAAGATCTCGCGCTTAAACACGAAACTCAAATCCAAGACCTTTAATTAAAAGTTTCACCACATTATAATCCAGGTTGGTACACCAACAACATTTACTGCAGCATACCTACTATGTGTTTTTATTTAGTGCGCACATCCATTACTGTTGTAGGTACTTTACATTTCGCAAATGATTCTCCATTCATTTTTACTTGTTCGTTATATAAAAATATATTATTTTTCCTCATTCATTATACTAAAAATATATTGGTACAAGCAACATTTTCAATCAGTACATGAAATAGTACAACTGCTGCAAAGAGAACCAACATGGCTACAGATGATAACAATGTAAATATCAACTAGATTTTTCTCATATTGCACTGTTGATATCTAAATAGTGTTGGTTCAAACGTTTAAAATTGCCGGCTAAAGGAAAAAAAACAAAGATGAATATGCTAAAAAGGGTTGGGAAAGTTCAACTGTAAATAGAACAATACATCGTAAAACTGCAGGAAAAATATGAAATCGCGAAACCGTTGCAACAAAAATGCACCTTCCCTTCTTAATTTGCTTTTGCCTTTGGACCCTTCTTCTTTGAAGATGAGGAGGATGATCTCCTGGGCATTGAGTTCTTCATGCCGATGAAAAACAATAGTGCACCTAGCAACGCCAAGTTCTGTTCAAACGAGTGAAGAGACGTACCTTTTATCAATACATTGTAGATACGAATACCAGATGAACGTAAAGTTTGAAGAGCAAACCAATGGCTAACCTGAGAAAATTTGAAAAAGAGTTGAACGAACTCCTTCTTGTCAACATCATAGTTGTAGAAGTCGTACAAAACTGGGGAAGCAACGGCCTGATGTACCAGCTGTGTAAACAAACAAACAAACAAGATAAGGATAAGTGAGGTATGAGACAAAAAGGTTCAAACAAAATAGTTTCCCAAAAGAGAAACCCCACGAAAGCTACTATACAAAGTTAAGTCCAACAAGAAAATGACGCATAATAAGATACAAACCAGAAGAAGAGCTCCAAGAGTGCTGCCGAAGACGAATAAAAGGCTTCCAAGACCCTTCAAAACTATGGCCCCCAAAATAAGATGTTTCATCTGTAAATAACATATCATGTTAAGTTAGGTAGAACTAAGAAAGAAGGTCAAATAAGTTGAGCCAAAGTGATACCTCTACATGGGGTAATTCAAATCCGATGTGTGTTGCCACATGCTTAGACAAAACATTGAACTTTGGTGCTAATGCCTTTGCTGCTGGCCCGCCGTCAGACCCAAATTCACTGAACCTATAACCAGAGCAGTTGATGAATAAGGGCAAAGAAATTATAACATAATTTAGAAAGTTTCCCTACTCCCTAGCATTATGTACGCGGACTACATTATGTACGCAGACTACATCCCAATGTTGCAGTCCAAGACAGTCAATAGTTTAACTTTTCATAAATTCTTCAGCCCAAAACATTCTATGTAATATCAATCAATGAACTAATCATCGAAGCTCAGTAGATAGAAGTGCCACGCAGTTGGCACTCTGGTACATGTTTTATGTTTAACACCATTTCAGTTGTGTTATTGACCTCTAACATATTCCTTTTTGCTTCATCTATAGCTATTTGGTAGTACAGGACTCAAGAAAGAGAGTCAAGGAAGTAGGCTGTATTTTCTATATCGGGCCACACAAACCAAAGAGGAAAATGCAAGTTATTGACTTTTTAAAGGCTTGAGGAAGGTCAGATATATGCACATGAAATGGAGCAAAAGAAACATTATGCAAGTCATCATTATGTCCTTCAGAATTAGCTTCCATACTAACAAGTATTATACATAACTATAAACTTAAGAAGTGCATCATAAAAGGGTATGCTTGTTCAATCAATTTGAAAATGAGTATTGGCAAGTATTCCATAACAGACTCAGCAGAGAGAGTGGCAATAGTTTACACCATAGAACACACATACTGTACCATTGACAGCCTTAACACCAATACCAAATTCAAGAATCTAGATTGGGCCTCACATTTAAACTTCGCAATGTAATTTCCTCTAGCAATATAAAACTCCAATGACAGATCTACTTTACCGGGTAGTGTTAACAACACATCAAGTGCCAGCTTTATAAGCATGCTTCAATCAATTCTAACACAAGTACAAAGAACAGAAACCTTGACTCAAGCTATGTAATCTTTGCACCATATATCCAGTCATATAGTTGTAAATCTTCATCTTGAATGGATCAACACACAGAGCAAAAACACACAATTCCAACCAAAAAGTTCCAACTTCAACATCGAAGTCAAGAAAATCAACTTCAAAAACATTGAGAGATCTCCAATCACAACCAAGTGAGCTGATTGCAAATCATTACACTAATTTATCCAACTCTGTTAACAAATCAACTCAAACCAAGTACAAACACGAGCAGGATCTACTCCCCAATGGCGGAGTATTCAAAGCATAGTAGTAACAACTAACAACCTAAAGATCCCAGATTTGAATCTCAATTACAACACTCATTTACTCAATATAAGCTATAAGCACACAAACTAACAAAGACACCATGATAAAAAATTGAACTTTAAGCTTAAACTCAACTCCAAAAGCTAACTTACAACGAAACAACAATAATATTCCAACACCTCACCAAAACAAATAAGCGGATCTGCATGCTGGCCAGTACAAACTAACCAAAAAAATTGCAAATTGCAACTCATACTGTCATCAATTACATAATATGCATAAGGTCAACGTGTATAGTCAATTACATTAAAATTTTGGATCTATCTCCTAAAGCAAAGAACAAAACCCTAGCTTTCCTCACTATACACATCCTACCACTCCGGCCAAAAATTACACTATTTATACAGAACTAAAATTATTAGCTATACATATATAGTAAATATTGAACCCTCAGGGGTTCTTCGGCTTATTAGTGTGTTTACTTTTTCATATTTTTTAAAAAAAAAACAAACTAAAAACAGAGCAGATCTGAATATGAAAAATGAAGAACTTACTCTTGATAAGCGGAGAGAACAAAGACGGATACGAAGAGAAGTCTTCCAACAAATGACATGGTCGCCATTACAATGTAAATGGGGATTCAAATTTCTCTCTCTATAAAAGAGAAAACACAGATGAATTCAAACAGAGAGAGAAAAAACAGGGATTTTGTTGGTCATTGTTTTCCTTTTATTTATAGGTAGTAGTAATACTTTAAGAGTAAAAAAAAAATTGTTCTTTGGTCCCCTTAGTATTGGGGAATTCAAACTTTAGTATTTGAAGTCACTTTTTTAACTTTATTTTTTGTGTTTGATTTCGATATTCATTTATATTATATTTAAATTTACGTTAAAAATTAAGAATATTAATAACTAAATATGCACAATAGTTATGGAATTTTCATACCATAATATATTTCTTTTAAGAAATTGATAGTTATGAAGTAATTACATTACAAGATAACAAGAAATATAGTCAAAGAAGTTTGGGATGGAAAATTAAGAGATTTTATTATTATTCTTAGTAATATACAAATGAATTGATTGAGTTTTATATTTGAAGAAGAAAAAATAATATTATTGTGAGGCTTTTAAGGAATTGTGTAAATTGCATAGCGAGCTTTAATAATAATAAAAAGCTAAGGGGCAAAGGCATGCATGAGGGAATTCATCTAAACTTTCTTCAATTAAAAATTATTAAAATTGTTTTTAGAGGTAAATAATATAATGAAAATATAATTCTATCACTATAGAAGATATTATAATTTTTTTTATTTATCATAAGATATTTAATATCAATATTAAGATCTCATTAACTCAAATTTACCTCAAAAAGCTAATTATAAGTTGCAATGTATTTCATGAAACTATTGCAATTTAATTACTTGATTTCTCATAAAAAAAAATTTTGCTACGTATCGAACACGGCTAACAACTCTTCTCAAAAATGTCCACTTACCTTTTTTTCCTTCTCGACGGCTTATTTATATTTGTAAAATTCAAATTTCCTCCATACCTGCTATAAATTTCTCTATGCAAATGGCAAACGCTCGCGAGTAAGATAAAAATAGTGTACTCGCTTTGTTGTTTTGCCATCTGTTGAAGTGAACGGTTGATTGAAGGAGACACGTTTTGGAACCAATAGAATTGAGAAACGTGGCAGCTTGAGTAAGCGAGTAGCTTCATTCTATAAGTATGCGAGTATGGAAGAATTATTTTTGTGTTCTTCTCAAATGTGTCCCTTGGTTTTAAGAGTAGTTTCTTGTTGAACTCCTTTATTACTTTTGTTCCTTTCATTTTGGTCCCACACTCAAAAAATAGTATTCCCTCTAATCATATTCAATTGTAATATCTATAGAGGTATTAAATTGTTAAGTTATACTACAAAAGTTTGGGAGAGAACGGTGAAGTAGAAAGTGAGAAATGGTGCGTTTATTTTAGAAAATTAATTTAGGTTCATGTTAGGATTATCTACTGCAAAAGTCATTTATCTTGTGAAAAAAATGATAGAATTATATTAAAAAAAAGTTTTGATATATGGTGTTCATTGACCTTGAGAAGGCTCATGATAAAGTTGAGAGAGAAGTTTAATAGCGATGTTAGGAAGCAAGAGGTGTATCAATGACCTACATTAGAGCGGTAAAGGACAGGTACGAAAAGGCTATAATGTGGGTAAGACAAGGGAGGAGATTCTGGAGCACTTTCATGGGGAGAAGAGTTTACATCAACGGTCGAATCTTGGTGTGTTTCTGTTTGCCTTTGTGAAGGATGCTTTAACGCTTGACATTCAAAATAAAATGTCGTGGTGTATGTTATTTGTGGATGACATGATGAGACGCGCAATAAAGTTGGTGCTAAGTTGGAGGTGTAGAGAAAAACTTTAGATGCTAAAAGGTTTAGGTTGAGCCGAATCAAGATAGTATATGTGAGGTAAAAATTTAATAATACGATGCATGAGGTATGCTTGGAAGTGAGGCTTGACATACAATATCTCCCAGAGAGATAGATTTAAGTATTTTGGATCTATAATTCAGGGAAAGGAAGATATAACCTTAGACACGAGGATACAAAAGGTTAATAGGTAGTATAATGTTATCTTGGTGGTTGATGTTTGTGATGGAACCAGTTGAATTATTGTAACTTTTTTTATCATTATTATTTTTTAACTTTATATTAACTGCCCTAGCATGTTGTTACTGAGTTTCTATTATCACATGTTTTATTGTTGTTTTGGCTATTCTTTTGTAGACTTTGCATTGTTTTCTTATTATTTGTTATATTCTTTTCATTGTCTCTTTTATCTTTATATCAAAATTTATTACATTTGAGCTTAGGGTCTTTGAGAACAGCCTCTCTACCTCTTTCGTGAAATTTCATCGAGTATATTATTGTTGCTTTTAAAATTATCAACTTTTATATTAAGTTTCACCTTTTTTTTAAAATAAATTTTTAACTATTTTTCATTTTTTAAGTGAAAAGTTTCAAAATAATCTAAAGAGTAACAATGAAAAGTAGTTTTTTCTTAGAGAAAAAATATAAATCATGAATTAACTAACGGAACCTCAAATAAGATAATCTAATTTTACGTTGAGTCAAATTAATCTGTACACAAAATTGAGCAAATTCAGTTTTCGCGTCAATTCCAAACAGTATATAAGCTAACCCCCTTCTTCATCAGTACCGTTTTCTGCTCCCTCAGGCCTCAGCACCAGCTCAAGCTTTTAGCCATGGTGCTCATCTTCTCCATTGCTACACACTATAATCTTCTTCTCGATCTTACAATTTTTGTTTCTATACGCAGGATTACCCTAAAACAGCAGTTCCTACTAACATCTTCACTGAACGCGGGTCCAATATCGTCGTCATCAATCCAGGTACTAAACCCTAACTTCTCCTCGATTTCCAATTTTTTTTTGCTTTTTCTATTAACTAATTAAGTGAAATACTGTACTGTAATTTAGGTTCCGCAAATATTAGAATAGGATTGGCTCAACATGATACTCCATTCAATATACCTCATTGCATTTCCCGTCGCACTAGTCAGTTACCGAAACGAAATGCTCAAGATCAAGTAAGGCCAATTTTTTTGAATTTTTGTAGTTAAGTTTGCAGTTTTATGTGATTTTTCGCAAATTTTAGTTTTGAAGTTCTAAGTCATCTTTAGTTTGTTGATCATATTGCAAGTGTGTATGTTTTATGTGTTTTGTTGATATCCTTTTCTTTTTTTGGTGGATTAGATGCTGAATTCTCAGGTTACGACTGCACAGCATATGGAAAGGGAAAGAGCTTATGACATTGTAAGTATGATGAAATATGGTAAACAATGTTTAAATTATATATTTGAGCTTGAAAAAAAAAGATGTTAAATCATATAAGCACGAATATGAAACTATATAGGTCGATGACATGAATATTTTGTAATATTTTCGATGTTTCACTTTTTTTTTAATCAGGTTGCGTCGTTATTGAGAATTCCATTTTTGGATGAGGAGGTAGCTAACAGTTCTTATCCACGCAAGGTACCAGGGAGAATTCTCTATGCTTTTTAAAGTATAATATGAATTTTTTTTCTTTGATACTGCGAGATTTTCAAGTGAATGTGTGGTAAGGAGTGGTTATTGGAGCTATTGAAGCTAGATTTTATCAGGAAGATTTTAATGGAATCGAAACTAGTTGAACTACAAAGTATCTATAGCCATGCTTTCTGGAATACCTCTATCGACAATCTTTTGTGTTTATCTGTGCAGATGGGGCGTGTAGACGCATATCCTCCGCAAAATAACATGAAAGAGCCAGTGTTCACTTGGACTGATGTTTTTGAGAAAAATGTCCCTCATTCTTCAACAACAGGTAAGAACTGTAACATGTTCATTCTTTGAATGAAGCATTTATTCGTTCAGGTTTGGCTGTTGCATTCGCTATGCTGAAAGTTATAGGTGGTGTATAGTTTTCTTGTAAACCAGTTATATGTACAGATACACAATATTTTGTATGGAGTTTGAATACTCTTTTAGTCTACTACTCATTCTTCTTTGTCCGCAAGTAATGCCCTAGCCAGTTAGTTGATTGGCAAGTAGCCCTATGTTCCAGCTGGCATGAAAATATTTTCTGCTATTAATGCCTAAAGCAGCCGAATGGTTCCCCATCTATAATTCTATTAGTGCTTCTGTGGGTGGTCTAATTCATATTTTCTGGGAGATCTTTTAGCGATTAGATTGTTAAAATTACAGAAACAAAGAGAATAATTTTAGGTTAATTTTCTGTGTATTGCTCTTGTGAAAATACTATTACATTTATACAGGCAAGATGGAAATAAAATACGGAAGCGGATAAGGAAACGGCTGTACAGAATATATTACTAACATAATTAGTCTATTCTGTTCCTATAATTACTTTGCTAAATATGGATATTTTCTACACTCCCCCTCAAGTTGGGCACTCGGATTTCCAATGCTCAACTTGCGCAAAACATTGCTGAAGGCTTCAGTACTGACAGCTTTGGTTAGGATGTCTGCCAATTGATCTTTTGATCGAACAAATGGAAGTTTGATAACCTTGTCTTCTAACTTGTCTTTGATGAAGTGTCGATCAACCTCAACATGTTTTGTTCTGTCATGTTGGACAGGGTTTCCAGAAATACTTATTGCTGCTTTGTTGTCGCAGAATAACTTGCAGGCTGTTTTCTGAGGAAAACCGAGTTCATTTAGCAGTTTTCTAATCCATAGGATTTCAGTTATTCCTTTCACAATTCCTCTGAACTCAGCTTCCGCACTTGACAAGGCTACTACTTTTTGCTTCTTGCTTTTCCAAGTGACAAGATTCCCTCCTACCAAAGTGAAGTATCCAGAAGTGGATTTCCTTCCATCTCGGTCTCCGGCCCAATCTGCATCGGTGTAAGCAATTATGTCGAGGCTATCATTTCTTCCAAAAAAGATCCCGGTGCTGCTTGTACCCTTTAGATACCTCAGAATCCTCATTACGGCTGTCATGTGATGTATTTGAGGTAGATGCATGAATCTACTCACTACCCCCACTGCATATGCAATATCTGGTCTTGTGTGAGCTAGATAGATGAGTTTCCCTACAATCTTCTGATATTGTTCTCTGTCGGTTGCCTTTGCCCCTTCTATGACCTGAAGACCATGATTTGCTACAATTGGAGTGTCAGCCGGTTTACCACCTAACATTCCAGTTTCAGTTAAAAGATCGAGAATATACTTTCGTTGATGAATAAAAATCCCTTGCGTGGATCTTAGGACTTCTATACCAAGAAAGTATTTTAAGTTTCCTAGATCTTTCATCTCAAATTCTTGAAACAACTTCCCCTTTAAGGTAACAATTTCTTCCTCATCATCTCCGGTGATGATCATATCATCTACATATATGATTAGACAGGTGATTTTCTGATTTGCCCTTTTTATGAATAAAGTATGATCAGAATTACTCTGTCTGTATCCAAATTTCTTCATAGCCTTAGTGAACCTTCCAAACCAAGCTCTTGGAGACTGCTTTAAACCATACAGGGCTTTCTTCAACTTACATCCTTCTCCATCTTTAAAGTCATGAGAATATCCTGGAGGGGGTTCCATATAGACTTCTTCTTCAATGCTTCCATGGAGGAAGGCATTTTTAACATCAAACTGATACAAGGGCCAATCTTTGTTTGCTGCTACAGAGAACAATACTCGTATTGTGTCTATCTTGGCTACTGGGGAAAAAGTCTTTGAATAGTCGATCCCAAAAGTCTGAGTGTAACCCTTGGCCACCAATCTTGCCTTGTACCTTTCAATAGTTCCATCTGCCCGGTGCTTAATGGAGAATACCCATCTATATCCCACCTTCTTCTTCCCTTTGGGTAGAATACACTTTTCCCATGTTTGATTCTTTTCCAAGGCAACATATTCATTTTCCATGGCTTGTCTCCACTTCTCATCTTCAAAAGCTTCTTCCACGGTTCTGGGAATGTTTGTTGAGTATAGGGAGGTAGTGAAGGCAACAGCTGTGTTGGACAAGTTTTCATTGCTGATTCTTTCTATGGGGTATCTGGACCGTTGGTCTTCATATTCTGGGTCATACCTTTTTGGAGGAACACCTCTCGTGCTTCTGGGAGGAAGCTCATATCTGTTTTGACAATTATCACTAGGAATAGACACAGAGTCAGTAGGAACAGTACATGATTCAGAGTTTACCTCAACTGATGTTGACTCAGTGTGCTCAGTGGTTGTCATTGGAGTGGATTGAAGAGAAGGAGCTGACACAGATGTTTCAGAGTTGACGTCGGTGGTATTGCTTACTTGTGTTTGAGGATCATGGTCCATCATTTCTGGATATATTAACCAGCTAAGGTCATCATTCGTAGTCTCCCCCTGAGGACCAGGCTGGGTATAGTAATAGGAGTGTTCAAAAAACTCACAGTCAAGACTGGTGTAGATTTTGTTTTGAATGGGATCATAGCATCGGTACCCTTTTTGAGTAACCCCATACCCAATAAAAACACATTTGATGGCTCGTGGTTCAAGTTTATTTCTGATTCTTTTTGGAAGATGAACATAGACAACACATCCGAACACTCGTGGAGGTAAAGAATGGTAGGAAGGAATGGAAACATGAGAGGAAAGAGTGTCAAGAGGAGTTTGGTATGCAAGAGGTTTGGTAGGTAGTCGGTTGGTTAGATATGTGGCTGTGGCAATGGCTTCTGGCCAAAAATGGACAGGTACATGGGATTCTAACATAATGGCTCTAGTAATCTCAAGAAGGGTTCGGTTTTTCCGTTCAGCTATCCCGTTTTGTTGGGGAGTATCCGGGCAGGTAGTCTGGTGAATAAGGCCATGATCAGAAATAAATTGTTTCATATCTAAGTTTATGTATTCTCCTCCGTTATCAGATCGAAGAATTTGAGGTTGGGCAGCAAATTGGGTACAGATCATGTTGTAGAAATTTATAAACACATCATACACTTCAGATTTATTTTTTAGAAAATAAACCCAACTCATACGGGTGCAATCATCCACAAACAAAACAAAATAGGAATATTTATAAAAGGCAAATTCAGGTGCAGGACCCCAGACATCAGAATGAATTAAGGTAAATGGCTTAGAAACATGAGTCGAACTGGGAGAATAAGAGTGTTTATGACTTTTTGCAAGTACACATGCTTCACAATCCAAAACAAAATCAATGTCCTTAAAAGAGGGAAATAATCGTTTAAGATAACTTAAAGACGGATGACCTAGCCGTCGGTGCCACATCCAGATCTGATATTCCGGCGACCCTTGAGCAAGCAAAGCGTTACCCTGTTGAGTCACCTCGTTCACATAGTATAGACCTCCTCGTTCAATACCACGACCAATGATCCGCCCCGTCTGAGCATCCTGTACAATACAATCAGAAGAAGTCATTAGAATTGTACAGTTTAGTTCCTTGGTTAATTGACTAACAGATAAAAGTTTGTGGGTAAGACTTGGAATTAAAAGACAATTTTTTAAATGAATTTCTGATGTAATATCTATATCTCCGGCCTGAGTAATTGGAATGAACTCCCTATTTGCAGTTTGAATCTTAGTACGGGTAGTTGATGTGGAGGAAAGAAAATCGGATGGGTCGTATGACATAGTGTCCGTGGCCCCACAGTCAAAAATCCAATTGGACTTGTTGCACACGAGACCCACACTTTGATTTTTCGTGGGTTTATTGTATAATTGGGCTTCTGATTTGTGGGGCTTTTGATTAAAAAGGGCTAAAGGTTCTGATTTTTTTAAGGCTTTTTGGGCTTTTTGTTTTCCCTCACCCCCATTTCTAAAGGACGACTCCTCTAGAACTTTCTCTCTTCCTCTTCCCGTCGATTCCTCTGTCTTCATCCATGGTTCACCAGAAAATTTGGTGAACCCGTCCTTGCCACTCGTACCTGTTCGCCTGTCGGTGACCATAGTTGACGAAGCCTCGCTGGTCGGTTCTCCTTCTCCGATGGCGGCGTTAGCCTTGCCGCCGGTCTTTGTTACCTTGGTGGCGGCTTTACGCTGTCTTAGGTCCTCCCACCATTTCGGGTAGCCGATGAGCTTAAAACATCCTTCCTTGGTGTGTTTGATTCCTCCGCAATGGCTGCATTTAAGGTGAGTTTTGTCCTCTCGTCGGAATGAAGAATCTGACCGGCTAAATGAAGAATCTGACCGGCGTTGAGCGACAAGACCACTTCCGATCTCTGAGGGACCTCGTCCCAGTGATGAGTTTCCGGTCATTATACCACGACGAGCAATTTCTCGTCTGATAGTGGCATATGCGGCATCAATGGTTGGAAGGGGATCTAAATTCAGAATGTCTCGTTTTTCTTTGTCAAGTGAATCATTCACACCAGCCAGAAACTGGTACAGCCTTTGTCGTTGTATAAACGAGTTGAACAGTGTGATGTCTTCTGCACATTTCATCGGGTTCGGCATTCGTCTATCGATTTCTTTCCAGAGGGTATTTAATTTGCTAAAATACACCTCTATCGTGTCTATCCCTTGTTTCATAGAGGTTGCCTTTGTGTTCAGATCATAGATCTGCAATTCATCTCTGCCACTACTGAGTAGAGTTTCGATGCCTTTCCATAGATCTCGGGCAGTTTTGTAGTCCAAGAACTGATTTACGAGATCTCCGTCAATATTCTCGATGATCCATGAAAGGACCATCGAATCTTTTTGAGCCCATTGCTGATATTCTGGATCGTCTGGTGAAACGGGGTTGACGATGATGTGATTGAGCCTTCCCCGGCCACCAATTGCTATCTGCATCAGTTTACACCATTTGGTGTAATTGGTAAAGTTCAATTTTTCAGCGACTCGCACTGTTTGTGAAGTCCCTGGTTCGATGTTGGTTGAATTTTTGTTGAATGTCTGAAACATTTGAAACACTTGTTGCATTTGTTCCACAGAAATAAGCTGGTTTGGATTTTCCGGTGGGTTTTCCGATGGGTCTTCCATTTCGGTAGATCCCGGTAGATGATGAGTACGAAAAATCGTCGAAGATCGACCTTATGGCTCTGATACCATGTTAAAATTACAGAAACAAAGAGAATAATTTTAGGTTAATTTTCTGTGTATTGCTCTTGTGAAAATACTATTACATTTATACAGGCAAGATGGAAATAAAATACGGAAGCGGATAAGGAAACGGCTGTACAGAATATATTACTAACATAATTAGTCTATTATGTTCCTATAATTACTTTGCTAAATATGGATATTTTCTACATAGATATCATCTGATATCCCGTGTCAAGCTTCTCAGATGACCAATGAGCATTATGACAAGGATATTTTGCGGCAACTCTTCCATAGTTGATGACC
Organism: Solanum chilense; assembly: GCA_032847665.1. Taxonomy (NCBI): domain Eukaryota; kingdom Viridiplantae; phylum Streptophyta; class Magnoliopsida; order Solanales; family Solanaceae; genus Solanum; species Solanum chilense. The sequence continues at coordinate 78,208,067 of CM064971.1, forward strand.
CCATCTTAAATTTTGGACTTGAAAATATTTTTCTGTTCTCAAAATTTTATATTAAGGACACTTTGATTATATGTCTACTGGAAATTCAGCTTCTACCTATTGTGCATATAAAAGATTTTAATGCTTGTACAGAGTGAGAATACTACTCAATTGATCAGAACATCCATGTCGGAGAGAATATATTTTCTGATTGGCTTAGCTTTTGTTTGATTTTCAGTAGTAGTTGGTACTAGAACATGCTTAGTTTGTTTATTTGCTATTTACACCGTTATTTCAAGAATGAGTAAGTATGTTATGCAATAGCAGAAGATGTACCCAACGAGGGCGATACCAGCGAGTCACCCACTCTGAAGGAAAGCAAGATTAAGGTTGAACCTAATTCCAGTGAACGTAAATATAGAGAGTACATATGTGGAGAGGAAGCTTTAAGAATTTCCCCAACTGAACCATATTGCTTGCGGCGTCCTATACGCCGAGGTCATCTGAATGTATCTCAATATTATCCGACGCAGCAGGTAACATCTTGTTTCAAGATTTCTTTAGATGCATGGAAAATTTGATGTGCATCTGTTTCTTCCAGTTGTGACTCACACATTAGTAACTTTACTTTTGAAATCAATGTTGGATTTCCCTTTCCAATTTTTTCATTGAGCATTGGCATGATTTTCTGAAAACTTTTCTGTTGGTTTTTCGAAAGGTGTATAAATGTAACTTCTTTCAGATTAACTAGAGTTCCAGTGTCCATTATTTTAATATAATACTTGGGGAATTTTAGGTTCTCGAAGACCTGCATACTATATGGGAGTGGATTTTGGTTGAGAAATTGCATATTTCTCATCGTGAGAGAAGCATGTATTCTGCAATCCTTGTTATTCCAGAGACATTTGACAATCGTGGTATATATACTCTATTTTTTCCTTTTCCTTTTTTCTGTCTGAAACCAGAATCTGGTAAATGTATGTTTAGGCTAGAATCTTGTTTTTTTGGTCAAATCTGCAATTTTTGAAATAAATATTATAAGGTGCATACACCACTAGATCCTGGAATTTAGCTGCTCATGGTCTAGCTAGATTCGCTAATTCACGTCTGCATAAGGTCTCTTATGTGTTTATCTTAGTTGGTTTGTAAAAATGACATAGTGTCATCCACGGGACACCTGTTTTAATTGATGAAGCAATGTGAAGTTCCAGTGTTCTAGAGAAAATAAATACTCCACTAGTTGGACTATCAAGAGAGAGATATGTGTGTGTGACAGTAGGAATCCCCAGCTGCTCCATCCTTGATGGGCAGGTTACAACATTTGTGCTTGTGTGTTGCAGTAGGTGGACTAGCTCAGGGTTGCGCAAATTGGCGCCAAACACCACTATCTTTTTAAAAAGATTGTGATAGTGTGTTATCTTACATATGTGCTGTCCTGCAGACTGAAATGAGAATAATGAATTTAATTGACAATATATTGAGACGAATCCGAAGAGCTGTTCTGGTCTCGTTTCCACTGATTTTGGGAACTGGAAGGTAAGGCAAAAGAGAGCAGAAGTATAGTAAGTGGGTAAATTGAAGAGAAAAGGGAAATTAAAATTTGTAGGCCCAAAAGGAAATTATATCCCCATGTTCCCTCCTCTTCCTACTGCTAACACCAAATGACGAAATGGAAAGATCAGTACTTTTCCTCTGCTTCCCTGATCTTGACTAGTTTTCCAAGCATTGAAGTTCTCCTTGCCTCTCCAAATGCTGAAGATAGTGATCCATCATAAAATGGTCTCTCAGAGAATTTCTCTACTCATCCATTACTTGGATTTGGAATTAGGAAAATCGGAATTCAGAGCAAGAACTTTGAAAGAGGGTCTTGTTGTCCATGGAGAAGCCCAACAGTTTGGTGAAGAGGAAATTTCCCTATAGTTTCCTCAGATTGTCATTTTAATTTCTTTTGTATATACTGGAAACAACCTTTCTACCCCACAAAGGTAAGGGTAAAGTCCGCGTACATCCTAACCTACCTAAACCCCACTTGTGGGATGACACTGGATATGTTGTTGTTGTTAATGTCTAAGAGATTGCTGGTAAGTGACTAATCTTCTGATTAGGAGTGGGAAACAGGCGGATTGAGTAGGATATGGACAAGTCAAAAACGAGTTAAACAAAAATGGATAAAATACCTGACTAATCATATTTAACACGAATAAAAGATAGGTTACTCACTGGATAATATGGACATCCTTATTCTTTTATCAAAAAAAATGTGGACATCCTTATTGTCCATATTATCATTGTGGAATATGGTGGGTCTAAATTACCACACCAAAGCTGATCAAAATTATCATTATCATAGTATCAAGACAATACCTACAATAACATAGAACCAAGAGAGCTCATTTTACTAGTTTTATGTACTACTCTACCGCATTATTTTGTGGGGGAAACAAGAGAATATCAACTATTTCCTTTGAACAATCCAACAATGTTAATATGCTTATAGTTCAGTTATTATGTCAAACCACATTCACAAATTTCCAAAAGAAATGAATTTAGCAAGGCATTGTGCTTCCTCGCAAATAAAAATATTTATAACCTGCTTCTTTCCTTTATTTCTAAATTCTAGGAAATAACATAGTACTATATGACTGTAGCCTATGTTTAAAAAAAAAGTATATGATGTAGCCTGTAGTTTAATCTACTTTGCCCATTAAATTACCAAATTTTAAGTGGACAATATAGGTTGACTCATATTTACCATATGATCACCCTTTAAGTCGTTGATATAGAACTTCTGTTCCTTATAGAAAATGTAACACTTCTTGCTGTTTATGCAAAGCAGAAATCAAGGAAATGCTATCTATCGTGTTGCGTGACTTACGGTTTGGTTCAGCAGTAGTCCACCAGGTGATATTATGTTGCTGAACTTTTTAGGCATTATGAAGTGATTGTATGTATGCACACAAGTTGGACCTAAGCCTTCATTCTTATTAACCTGTTCATTTAATTTTCCAACTACCAACATACATGACAGCATTAACTTTGAAATATATAGATTGCTTCATTCTATTTTTTTGAAGATCTGATAATTGCTTGTCCCATGCTTTCTAATCAACAATAATACCAATAAAGCTTGTGTGTAAGGTATGTATTTGTTAAGCAGTGCCATTTAGAGCTATGATCATAGAAGACCTTACATATTACTACCCTCATTGCAAGTTTCTTGATAGACTTGCTGCACTTTCTAAAAGGGGATCACGTTTAGTTTTCCAGGAATTTTAAGCTTACTTCTTGAAAGTTGGTTTAACGCTATTTTGATGTAGATCAAAGTTAATACATTTCATTTTCATTTGCTTAAGGAGAATAGGAAGATTTATCTTGTACACCATTACGTTTAGCAATAACTTGCCCAACGATGGGCCCACTTTCTTTCTTATGGAGCACCTACTTCTTGATGTAATGAAAAAAGAAGGATCAGAATCTATTAAAAACACTTATTTATTTGAAGTTGGGATCAGCGGGAGGAGGTGCGGAACGGTGAATAAATCTCTGTTCTTTTTAAATTAATAATTCGGCTCCCAAAATCCTATATTTAGGGTGTCTCATCAATGTTTTGTTTTCTCCATCCTAGTTGTCTCTTATGATAATCCAAAATCTATTTATCCTTAATGACAAACTTTTATTGTGACACAAATGTTATGGCATGTTTAATGCTACAAGCTTTAAAAGTCTCCCTTCCTTTCTTGATCTTTGTGCCATTAGTTACCTTAGGAGGGTAAGGAAGAAACATTCAGGATGTCAAGAAGTTTGCTGAAATAGAAAAATTTTACTCTTGAATATGCAATTGCCTGTTCTTGGAAATGCAGATGACTGTCAACAACTAACTGGAAGTGCTAACTGTACCTTGTAATCAAACAGTAGGGATAAAAATGGATGAGATAATCTTTTTTTTTTGACAACCGGGAAATTTGTCTGACCGTCCTTTGGACCAATCACAACCTTCTAAACTTGGTGAATAATAGGCCACCCCTCTACCCTTCTCCACTTAAATGCCAGGCTTCGCTTTACATGGTGTGGGGCTTGAACCTGTGACCTAAACCACAAATCCTCCACCTTTTGCCACTCGAGCTAGGCCTTGGGGGCAAATGTATGAAATCATCTTTGTTACTCATGTTCTGTTTCAATTGGTTAAACCAGGAAGGTCTTGCTGCAGTTTTTGGAAATGGTTTATCAACAGCATGCATTGTCAACATGGGAGCTCAAGTGACATCTGTTATCTGTGTTGAGGTATGGTGGCTTTGTTTCTACCTTCTATATGGTTGGAAAGTTTAAGTCCTTTTTTGTTACAGCTTTGTTTATAGCACCCCAGCATTAGAAATGGGACCCAGGATAAGGATTCTAAGTAACTTTGATACTGGCATACTGCAAGCGTTTTTCCTTGTGTGTTGCGGAAGTGGGTGGTTATAACTGGACATGAATCATGATTACGTTCCGAAAGTAATTCTTGTTACTGAGACATCAGTCTTCACAGACTCACAGTAATGGCATCTTTCCTCTTTATTTCTTAAATAGATTTTCCGAGCGGCTCTCGCCACCTATTGTGAAAGGCCATGAATCATGATTAGTACATCCAGTACCATCAGTGCTATTGATGCACACACAAGTATAAGAAAATTTCTCATTACCCATAGTCTCAATACTAGGTAAAATTATACAAGAAAATTGGGATTCTGAGAGTGCTATTCTATCACTGGCATGTTATCTTTCATTGTCATTACTTCACTGTGATTACTGCTTCACCTTGCTCTCCCCAATTGCTCTGTCAGTGCCTTGTTATCTATGTAGATGACCTACAGTATTTACATATGTTGTTACTTAAATCTGGAAGTAAAAAAAATTCTGTGATATTCTTATGCTTTTTAACAACATCTGAAAATTGCTATTTGACCTTTATGCTGATCCTCCATGAGTTCATATGCTAATTTTTAATGCTATTGGACAGGATGGAGTGGTTCTACCCACAACACAGATATCTTTACGGTTTGGTGGAGAGGTGAGCATTCAGTAAAACTATGGATTTTAGTTTGCGGAGTGAAAAAGTTGAGAAGCTCAATTTTTTTTATGCTTTGCTTATACCAGGGGTTATTTTCATTTTATTTCTTGGAGCTTTTTAAATAGGGTGAGACATATAATAAACTGGGAACTTCTTTAATCGGATGTTTCTATTGAATAGTTTTGCGGTCAATAGGCTGCTTATGCCTTAGAAGTTAGATCTATTGCTCGTGAATTCAAACTGGTTTCACCTTTATAATATCCCCAAGTCTATATTCGATAACTTTATTCCAAAGATCTATCATATGATGCAAAGTTCAATATATGATAATTAGCACAAACTTAACTATCCCTTGTTCTTATAATACCGGAACAAACTTTTCTTCTCCTTATCTTTATAATTTATAAATGATGCAAAGTTCTAGGATTTTTTTGAAAAAACATGGGTTTTCTTTGTCTTCAAGTGTTGATACATAATATAATTAATTAATTAAAAATGTACTCTCATTAATGGCTTAAGCTTTTAGATGAGATGATTACACACTTCAGCGTCAAGCTTGAAGCAGTTTATTAAGTTCTCGGCTTCTCCTTTAGTCTTCCCTCAATGATTTTTTAATTGTCTTTCGTCTTTCTTAGCCAACCTGTCTGTTTTTTTAAAAAATTCTAACAGGATATATCAAGATGCCTTCTCTGGACTCAGAGGCATCATCAAACATGGCCACCTATTCGGACTGATGCCCTGTCAAAGCCTGTAGATTTGCTGATGCTTAACAGACTTAAGGAGTCCTACTGTCAGATCAAAGTGAGTTTCCTAATATTCATTAAAATACAAATTTAAGGTTTTTAACTTTATATGCTAGAAACACGTATAGCCCATTACTGGATATTCCTCAGTTTGGTTATCAATATATGAACCTGGGAATGTATATCCAAAGTGTCCTTGGTATGAATGGAGACAATTAGTGGATGATGTTCAGTCTAATTGTTCGATTTATCACCTTCTATTGTAATCTACCACACTGTTTATATTAACTCTAGTTATAGATAGGATGCATCCTTACATGAATACCTAAATGCATGTTTAATTTATTCCACTGTCCAGGAGGGGGAAGTAGAAGCTGTTGCTATGGTACATTCATATGAAGATGGAATGCAACCTGGATCTCATAAGACTAGGCTGACTGCTCTTAATGTATACCTCTTAACCTCAAAATCTTCTTGTATTTATTTTGCTTTTTTGGAAGAGGACGTGTGATTAATGCCATTTGTTTAACTTCCACATTCTAACTCTTCAAAGATAAATTCTGCTTATGCCTCGTAACTTTCTGGGGCAACATTTTCAATGCAATATATGATAAGGTTACTGCTTTACAAGGGAGACAACTTGAATTGTCTAATCCAGAAAAGTTATTCTTTAATCATGATTCAATGAAAATCCAAAATTAAATCATGACATGCTTTTGCAATTGAAGCTGAGATATCATGTGAGCAATTGCGACATGATTTGTTGAACATGAGATTCCATGTTAACAGTTAGACAAAAAAAATTACAGTATCAAGTTCCATCTGTATTTCAAAAGAAAGAGGCAGATTTGGTACTTGCTGATAAAGATGAAACCTTGAATTGACAAGGGTTGATATTAGTGCCTGATAGTTTGATAATACAGGTTCCCCCAATGGGTTTATTTTACCCAATGCTTTTGGTTCCAGATGTCTATCCTCCGCCACCTCGCTCTTGGTAAGTTTAAGTATATATGATGTCACTAAATCATTTCTCCTCCTTCTGTGCTCAGTTATTGCATCTAAATAGGTTTAACGATTATGATGATATGCTTGAGGACACATGGCACATGGACTTCCCTGGTGGTGGTGCATATCCGATGTGGGAGAGCTACCCAGTTTTCCAAACAAAGCCAAAGAAAGAAGATATTATTGGACTTGCTGAAGCTATTACAAAGAGCATTCTTTTGACAGGTGATAATAGTAATGTATTCTATAATGTGGTAGAATTTGGATACTCTTTCTGAGCCTTGTTTCATACGATTGACAGGGCGTATTGAGCTACAGAGAAAGTTGTTTTGCAGCATGCAACTGGTTAGTTATTTAAGGCATTAAACCTATAGTTATTGTCATGTGGTTTGAAGCGTGATATTTTTCAACTCTTCAGATTGGTGGAGCTGCATCGATTTATGGTCTCATTCCTGCTGTGGAGGAAAGGTTTGTTTTGAGTCTAGTTTTGCTGGAATTTAAACAGAAAAAGAAAACAATGCCCCGGTTGCTAGAAGTTGGACATAATTATATATACATATCATCAATGAATTTTCCACCCTCTGTTTAGAAAATTTTTAAAGCATAACTAGGTTACTCCATTTTGGCATGTTATCAGGTAAGTGCTGATGAGTAGAATGTTCAAAATTTTCCAAGCTATAGAAATGGTTTAGGAGATCACCAGTAGTCTAGTATGCTTTGATGTTTTTTGTTTCTAACAAAATAGTATGCTTTTATCTAACTGCTCACTTTCGTATCCAGAGTTTTACAAGCAATCCCTTCACATGAAGCAATTGACACTGTGGAGGTAAGTTTTGAGCTTTTGATTTCTTTCTATTCTAGTTGTTATGTCATTCTTCAATATACATTTGCAGACAATCTCGTGTACCTTATATCTTCTCTTTGCCAGATGCATAATCTTGCGTCTTGATTTAATCAAATAAATTTATATCAGTCCTGCCCCCATTATCATCCTAAGGTTTCATTATGTGTTTGGCCTTCTCAAATATATCCTTCAGATGCTTAGATTGTTTTCAGCATGCTGAAGACCATAAATGGGGAAAACAAATTGAAAAGGGAAAGGAGAACCCAAAAATAAATATATGAGAGTTCCTTGGTTCCTTAGGAAAGATACACGTCTTTTGCTCTCACTTGTTGATGAGTACAAATTAGTCGATAAGCATCACATACTAATGATGCCTTTTAAGAGCCTATTTGGCTCAGCTTAAAAGCTGGTCAAACTGACTTAAAAGCTGGTTTTTGACTTATTTAGCTGTTTGACAATACTCAAAATAACTTATTTTAAGTTAAAAAAAAACTTATTTTAAGCCAAAAGTTAAAAGCTGGGGTAGGGGTGCTTTTTTTTCCCAGCTTATAAGCTGTTTTAAGTTGACCACATTTTTACCTTTTTGCCCTTAATATTTTTATACAATCTCCAAATTACCCACATAACCCTAACATCTCTTTCTTCTATTTTTCCCTTTTCACGTGTGGATGATAGACAAATAATATTACTAATGAATGAAAATAAAATAAATCTTAAATCTTTCAAGTGATCTATTCAAATTATATATTATTAAAATGTAAAATAAGTTGCACATATAACTTAAATAAAAATTTATATTCCTCTTACAAATAATTTGTGATAATAAAGAAATATGTGAATGATAGACAATTATTATTTCATATGGATGAAACTAAAATAAAATCTTAAATCGTTCTTTAATCTATTCAAATTATATATCTAGCACAAGTAAATGTAAATTATTTTGTGATAAATGCAATAGACCTAAGCACAAAAGAGAGAAGAACAAATGGTGAAAATGGAATGAAGAGGGAGTTAGGCGTTTTCTATGAAAGGGGTATTTTGAAGTTTAAAAAGTATTAGGGATTAGATTGTTGTCACGATAGAGCAGTCTATTTAAGATTTGTATATGGAATGAATGGATAAAAGACAATTCTTAAGTGTTCTTTTGTTCTGTTTCGGATTCATGTAGGACACCAACTTGCACGGATATGAAGCGTAGTGATTGTCGTTGTTGCCATTTTTTCCCTGTATGTAGATTCCTTCCCCAACTAATCCAACTTGTTGAAATACATATGTAAAATGGACCATGTGTGGGTAAATATTTGGAATGGACTTTTGAAAAATCTTTGGCTCAAATAGGTGCAATAGAAACTATTGTGATTGGGTAGCCATCCTTTTTTGCAGCCCTTACTGTCCTTGCAGACTTAAATCATTTTGTTTTCTTCTCATCTTTTATTCTGTTTTTATATAGTAAGTTGCTGTATTTACATTTACATTTGTATGTACATATCTTAGGTCTTGCAATCGAGAACAAATCCAGCATTTGTGTCATGGAAAGGCGGAGCAGTAAGTAGACACTATTTTTATTAGAGGTTCTGCTTAGTTTCCGTCACACTATTTTTTAACGGCTATATCCTACATTCTGGTGGTAATATGGCTTTAATACAATTTATGGCTTTGTATTATAAGTAATTATAAGGAGGTGGTAAATAATCAGGCAAGGTAGCTCTCACACCACAAATATAAAAGGAATAAAAGGAGTTGATAAATAATAACTATCTATTATAGCATTAGCTGAAGTGTGTTTCTGTCACTAATGAAATAAATGGCACTGACTAGTCTGAACAGCGTAATGGGGCTGCTAATCGCATCAACTGACCTGTAAGACTCCACTACAGTGCTTAATGAACAGTGATGCTACAGAGCATTGTTGCACTGAACCTATTTTGGTGCATAATTTATGAATAACATCTCAATTCAAGATCAGGAGCCTTAAGAGGGACAATCATTGTATTGCGTCGTGCTTTTTGTTTAATAATCTTAGTTTTTGTAGAATCCTAAGTGGTACACTTTTACAGTTGGTAGAATTCTTCTATTCGAATATCCACCAGCTCAATTTGAGATTGCTATATCCAGGATGCTAAGAATGTACTTATCTTGTTGAGACAATATTCTTTTAATGATGCATAAGGTGATACCTGTTCAACCATATCTTGTACCATGCTTCACTTTTAAGTTTGTATGAGACTCTATAGAGTTAGTATCACTTCTATGCACTGCAGATCCTCGGAATTCTTGATATTAGTAGGGAGGCCTGGATTCATCGTGAGGACTGGATTAAAAATGGAATTCACATTGGCAGTGGGAGAAAGTACAAGGATTCATGTTATCTTCAAGCTCAGGCAATGTGCTACCTGAATTCATAAGAGGTACAAATAAATGTTGCTCTAATTTATCTATATTCATTTTCAACTCAGGTTTTATACGTTTGCTTTTATTTTTGCTTCAGATAAGTGGGAAGGATAAGGGATGAGTTGGGGGATTAATCTAGAACTGACGAGGGAATTGAACAGTTACGATTATTATCTTTCCTTTTCGTCTTGTCAAGACATAATTCTCGTCCTTGCGTTCTGATTTCTTGTTATTGTTATAGCGCTGGTCCATAGGTCGTGCAACACTATTGCTATTAACATTTCTCTTTCAACTCCTTTGTTGTTCAGCTTTCTGCAGGGTTATGAGATTTGATAAAGATCGAAACTGGAGCTTGCTAGCTTATCTTGAAGACGAAAGAACTGTAAGCCTCCCTCCTCCCTCTGGACTCATATGGTAGCCCTTGTGAACAACGATTCAGTAATCCTGAAACCTGAAAAATTATTCAAGAATTATCACCGAGCAAGGCCAATCTGGAGTACATCCTAATTTCTAGGAAACTTAAGTCACAGTATAGAGTTATACTAATCTTGGTATTCAAACTTATTTAAGACGATTTCATTCTCTAGATTGTGGAATTTTCATAGCGTTGATTTGCTAGCTGACTCTCTATGTGAATAATTAGCTTGGGAGTAATTTAATTAGTCAAATAAATATGATAATCGTGTTATATTCAAAAATATTAAACCATGCAGGAAAAGCCAAGTAGTCATCAAAATTCGGCGCATTAGTCAAAAGCTAAACAATTCGATGACCTTTTCGTTGGATTATTTTTAAATATGACTTGGTATAACCATTCTCACGGAAATGGTCGGAAACTTTGTTAACTTTTTCATACACAATATATTACTACTATTTTTTGTTTCACACTGATCATATTCGTGAGAATAGCTAGTGAATATTTGTATTTTTTCGGGGAAATTTTAGAGGGAAAATAGCGTTTCTTTTCAATAGTGTAGATACTCATCAAAGCTTCCTATTATTTCCGTATGAAGATGCTATTATTTTCTTCTCTCATTCAATTAAAATATCGATAGGAATAACTACTAAACATTTTTTAGTAGTAAATTTCTATGGAAAACTAGTGACTTAAATAGTGAAAGTGGTATTTGAGGGTTAAAATGGTCATTTGAAAAACGATTACTAATTTCTATTTCATGTACTACGCACTTCTCTAATACTTTTTGATAATTTCTTCATTACTTAAAAAAAAATTATGGATTAATGTTTTCAAAACATTAGTTGATGCACCAAAAAAAAATGGTAACAAATTAATCAAGAATCAATAAACTTCTACTTCTCTTTAATTTAATTATTATGGAAGACAGCTAGTAAAGTGTTAAAGACTCTTTTGTTATGTGATTAAGAGGTTATGGATTCAAATCATGAAACAACTTCCAGTAAAAATTAGAATAAGATTACGTAAGCTTGTCCATTGAAGATTAAATTGTGATATTTCATTTAGTAGAGTGTTAAGGGAGCTCTTGAGTTACTGGTAAAATTATTGTTATGTGATTAGAAGGTTATGAATTCAAATGAAACAACTTCCATTAAAAATTAGAGTAAGATTATGTGCAATAAATTTTTAAGTTTGATCTTTATTTTTTGCCCAATTTGGTTGATTAATTTGAATTGATTATTACATAAATTAAGAAAGGAAAAAGATAAAAGTAGAAGAAAATATGCTATAAAGATTAAAGGGTGTGGATAAATTATTTTAGTAGAGTCAAAAATGTTCTTCAAAATCTTGTAAAGTTATAAAAACTAGTGTTAGGGGTTAATTGATTCCTACTTTTGTCTATGCTTTTGGATTGGGTCTTTGCTTGAGTCCATTCATTTCTGTATATTCTTTTTTCTTTTCTTTTTTCTTTTCTTTGACTAGGGCACATAAAGAATATTTAGAAATTATGTTTGTTCTTAACTGATGTACTAATTAAGTGATCTTTTTGCTCCTAGATAAGGTTGAATATCTTCGAGATTAAATTTATATTTTGTTTGATTAAAGATTTCTTATTGAAAACATTGATACCCGATAACGTCTTCTTTTTATTTTAATTTCTTAATTCCTCCGTCTTTTTTCAGTTTAACACCGATATTAAGCCCCCTCTTTTTTGTTCTTAGTTGCTTGTGAAATAGATTAGTTCAACGGTCATAATTTCAGAACTATAATTTCGAAATAACTTAGTCAGCTGAACCAAAAATCTCTGGTTGCATAAGATAATATTTGGGAAAAAAGATCACATTAATGGTATACCATATTTTGGGTACCTTTTCATATAGGAAAGCATAAAATTTAGCATTCTATTGTCTGCCTACAAAATATTTGTATAAAGTTAGGTTATTAGAATTATAAGTATGAAATAAAAATAAAAGAATTGGTTAATACAGATTTAAAACATTTAGTTTGGATTATTATTTCTTTTTCTGCCTGCATACAAAATATTTGTATAAAATAGGTAAAAATTTATTTCATGATATATAGTAGGAAATAAGAATAAAAGAAGTACTTAGTGAACACGTATTAAAATATCAACATTAATTAGATCGTATCCCGTGATATATAGTATGAATTAAGAATAAATGAATTAGTAAACACAGATTAAAAGATCAAAATCAACATGAAGATGGTTAGTACAAGTCTTATCCCGGCCTTATGAGAGTGTATATCGAGAGGTTTTTTTTTTATTATATAAATTCCTGGCTCAAATAAAACATAATAAAATAAGAAGGAAAAAAGAATACTTCAGAAAAAAAAATTAAATAGCACCAACAAATCCCTAATCCATATAAAACATAACTCAATAAGAAGGAAAAGAGAATATTTCAGGAAAAAAAAAATTAAATAGCACCAACAAATAATACAATATGAAAGAAAAGAAAATACTCCCTCCGTTTAAAAAAGAATGACACTATTTTCTTTGTAGTCGGTTTCTAAAAGAATGACTTCTTTCTTTTTTGGCAACACTTTAAACTTTTCACGTGTCATGTTTAAGAGTGCAAGATTAACGGACATTTTGATACATTTGACCTAACTTTAATTTAGAATCATAAGATTAATTTTTTTTTCTTTTCTTAAACACTGTTTCAAGTCAAATTAGGTGATCATTTTTTAAACAGAGCGACTAATAGGTTCTAATTAAAAATCAAAAAAAAATTAATACTACCATTTATGAGTGACACTCTATAGCACAATCATTAACCTGCCCTTGATCCCGAAATCCCTATATTTTTTCATCTAGAGTCTGTGTTACATGTGTTTTAAGTTGTGTCTAATCGTTTTATCTTGATATATATATTTTTTTGATCTTTTTCTACCTCTCATCACCCAGAATCATGTCAAATTCAACTTCATTTTTCTTAATTTATCCTCCATAGAGGCAATATCCACCTCGTTCTGAATATCTTCATAATTTCTAATCTTTTTTCGATTAGCTAATATACCAATTGATCCATTTTAAATCCTCATTTTCAGTGAGAGTTCTTAATTGATCGATACTCTGAATATACGTTTACATCATTGTTCCCATATTGCTTTACAATCTAATCTTTATTAGTACTAATTGTCTCTGAATCAAACAATCTCCAAACCATATTTTATATTCTCAATCTTTTATCTACAAACTTACAGAAACTCATAACTTAAAACTATATATTCAAAATTTCAAATTAATTCAAAATAATTATTAAAAAAAATATTATCTCAAATTATCACAACACCCTTTATTGTACTATTCCATTTATTATAAAATTACTCTATTTGATTAAAAACGAAAAAGTCTTATTCATCCTGCCATATACTCAGTGGGCGATACCATCGAAAGGAACGTTAAAACGATCCAAAATTTGAAATGTGTGACAGCACAATCAGACAATGAAGATAACTCGATAACTCCGACCCAAACGTGCATTGTCCTTTTTAAGGATTAAATATATCCACGTAAGTGTAATCATAGCCGTTAATTGCTTCATCATTTGTCAGAAAATGTACGATGATGATATAGTTTCACGTGCGGGTAATAACCCATTACTTAACGGTTGGATAAAAAGAACACTTTATAATAATTGATTTACTATAATATAATATTTGTGCTTGATAAATCACATAGAAAAAGTAAATCGTATTACAAGCTTCATGTTACGAGGCTATGAGGTTATAACTGCGTAGTCAATGACAGTTGGGTTCTATTCAAAGTTTCTTGCCCACTTTTTTATCGTAATTAAAATTAAGAGTTTGTAGTTTTAAATATTAGAATACAAGAGAAAGGTGTTCGAACCCATAATAAATGTGTGAAATATTTTCACCGCTCTTTCTTATCGTTGAACTATCAAACATTCTGTTAGGAGATTTAACGGGACAGCTAGTGAATTCGTCTGAATCCTCGGATCCATACCTAGATCCGCCTATGCTCTCAGCTACTCAACTATCATTACAATAAGGGCAACTTTTAACAATAATTAACATCTATATCTTTATAATATTAATTTATCATCATTGAATTTAGCGTCACTATAAATTTTCAAGACAATTACAAAGAGGTATACTGTTATTAAAAAATAATAATAATTAAGCTATTATTATTAAAAAATTATGATTAAATTGTGTTTTTAGTTTTAACTTGTAAAAGTGTTTTCACATATTTTATGGACAAATTGGTATAGAATTTGCCTAGAATAGAAAGAGTGACGTTGGGTTAAAGGATCCAGTCAGCTATGAAACGCTTTTGACCAAGTGATGAGCTTTTTTTCTTCTTTTTTATAATATACTATAAAGTATATACTATAAAAATATCAGTCTTTTTGCTTAAGCTGCTTAGACATGAGCTCGGCTCAGAATGTCCGCGTTTTAATTTATGCTATATATATTAATTAAATATTAAATTTATGAAATATAAGAGAATATTTTGTAATACTTCAAAAAGTACATCTTAATATATTTGAATTAAGATATTTATAAATTAGAACTAATATATTGAAATTATAACTCTTTATTTATACAAACGTTAAAATAAACTGTATCGCGTCATTTTAATGTGTGATTTTTTCAAAATTTTACGTGAACATTAAATATTTTATTCACCAAACTATCCATTACAATTTATATCTATCTATTCATGTGCTCAATCTATATCATCTATTCATGTGCTCTTGGTATCAACAAACTCCTTTTTCCTATTATGCTAATTATCTTTTTTGGTACACAATTTCCTACTATCCTATTATAATAGTATATAATGACAAAGTATCCTTTTAATACGTAACTTATTCTCAAGTAATCAACTTTTTAAGGCAATAATAAATATATTTGACATTTTCCTATAAAAAATTAAAAGACAATCCAATGAAACATTAAGTAATAAGTCAAATTTTATCATAACAATTAAGCTTAGTTTTATAAAATATGGAATTTTAATGTTCAAATTATAAAGATAATATTAGTTTTAACAATTAACTTAGTTTTATGAAATATGAAATTTTAATGATTAAATTATAAAGATAATTTTAGTTTTGTCCCCAAATTGTTGTCAGCCTTAAAAACATTATATACTTTACTAATTAAATTTAGATGTATATGCTCGATTTACAACATAATATAACAAGTAGTCTCAAACTCTTATAGGAGCACAAGACTCTTAACTGAAGTTGCAAGAAGTGATAAAAAAAACTCTAAAAATGACGAGAATTTAGAGGTGTATTTCATTCATATTGCAAGATTAGGAGGGAGGGTATTAAGTTCAATTAGTCAAATTAAGCGGTGTTTTTAAGACGACCAATAGTTTAAAATGAAATTATATTTTTTACCAAATTTAAGTGTGTTTTCGATATTTCTCTCTAGTTCAAATTGTATGTTTAATAAAACTTTAATTTAGAGTCAAACATAATTTATAATTGCGGTCTTAAAATTTCACATTTATTCAAATATTTTCACATAAATTGAAACGGACATGAGATTAATTACTCACAGTAATCCAGCTCAAAGCCAAGCTGTGCAACATAAATATTCTGTCTCTTTCTTTGACCTTTGACTGAATATCTGCCACGTGTCCTCCACATGACCCCCTATATAAACCCCCAAATCTCTTCTTCTTCACCGCATTCACATTTCCCCTCTTTCGAGCCCTAATTTCTCTCTCCCAAATACAAATCTCCGATCCAATCATGTCAATTAACCACCGGACTTCCACCGGAGACCGTCGGAATCCTAGTCGTTTACAGCGTCGAGCACCGGCATCGATTCAAATCAACCGACCGACCGATTGGAATGTGGCTATACCTCTTTTATCGCCGTTGATTACTTCTCCGGCTTCTCCTGATGCCGGAAATCTGAAATCTGTGATTAATCGTCTCTCTAATTCTAATTCTAATTCTAATTCGAGTAATAGTAAGAAAGAGGAAGTGAAGAAAGAGTTACCGGTGTTTAAGAAGTGGCAACATCCAGCGGCGCCGTTTTGTCATGAACCGGCGCCGTTGATTCAGTTTTTGTGTACAGGAACCGCCGATAGACGGTGAAAATTATCATAGATCTAAAAAAAATCTGAATCTCTTAATTTCAAAAGTATAGATAGATATCTGATTGAAGCTTTTGATACAAATTGTTGATAGGTGCAGAATTTGTATAATTAGATTATTAACAAAGTTATGAAAACTGATTAAGTAAAAAATATATCTCTTTATTTATTTTTTCCCCATTAATTACTTCGATGAGATGATCATGTGAATGTGTAAATCACAGCTGTCTCTTTTTGTTGTTTTGCTTTAGAACAAATTAAATGACAATGTTTGTTTGACCAATCGGATTGTCGTGGAGTGATAAGTGTGTTTGAGAAATTACACCTTTATTTGACTAATCGGATTGTCATGGATTGATAATTATTACATAGTAAAGAATTGACAATAGTTCATGTAGAATACTCGCACATCTAATAGTCTATGTATTTAAATCGTCATTTATTTTTATAAGTAATTGATTTACAATACTTATTATTTTATAAAATTAATGTACAAATTATCATATTTTGTCTGTTATATACTCTTGATAGAGTAGTAATTCATCTTGAAAATATAAAAATGTTAAATAAGATAAAAATGTAAAGTTATATTATTTCTTTGTAAAGTAAAAAGATGACTTATAAAATAGGACAAAGAAAAATGAAACTTATATATCTAATAGTTCATAGTATACAACAACACCTCATAGTGAAGTATGAAACTCGAAAAAAATGAGATTATAGTTTTGTGTAGTTGAGTCTGGAAATAGATTGTGGTGCATTGATGGGAGTGTTTTATTCTTAATTATGGATTTCGAGTTTGAGCCCTGCATATGGAGTTGGGAGCGTCATTATCGAGTGGGTCCTGCATAGCCCAAATTCAGTTGGACTTCTAATGTGGGCTTCAAATTCAGTTGGAAGCTCTGCCTCCGAATGAATTCTGCAAAGCAAATTCAAATTTAGTTAGAGTTCTAAAATCTATTTTAAAACTTGTTGAAAGTGCTAATCTCAATGAGTCTTGCAGAGTGCAATTCAAAACAAGTCAGAGCTCTAATTTGTGCTACAAAAGAGTGAAAAACCATACAAAAATCTTTGAAACACAAGAAAATTAGAGCGCAATTCGAATCACTAATGTATGCTACGAAGAGTAAGAAACCAAACAAAAAGGTTTGAAACACAAGAAAATGAGATATTTTTTATGTGTCTTTGACTCATAATTTTTTTCCCCTTTTTAGTGATGAAAAGGATAGCAAAGGTAGTAGTAATAATACCTAGAAAACAAAAACTAAAAGGGTGTCCACTTTGGATGATTGTAAATAATGATCACATATTTGCTAACTTTTCTTTTTGCTTTTTCCTTCCACATAAATAATTTTTATACAAACACCTCACGTCTTATTGTCTTTGTCTATTTTTTGTTTCTTAGATACGTATCTTTATATTATTTTGTCTCTTCAATCAAACAAAATAAGCCAAGATCATTGACACCTAAGTCCACTACTTCTCCTTATTCATGCCAAATAATTATGTGTCAATAGTTCACTAACAATTTCAAACCTTATAATATCAAAGAGTTCGAATTGAAAATCACAACTACTTGTGGATTTTAATATGAAATTTAATCAAAGGAAATAAATAAAAAATATTCCAAAGCATATACTATAATGAAAATTAAAATATACAATACTGATCGAATTTGATAAAGAGTTAGAAGAAACGGTCTAAGTCTCTTATTTTGATAATTTTTAATCGAGATATTCATGAATTGATAAATTGAGATCCTGATTTATATAATACAAATAATTTAATAGGGATGACAATTTCCATAAACCTCTTGTTGGGATAACCATAAAACAAAGTAAACTTATTTGTACTTATCGATTAATAGTAATCGATTTAATTTTATATTTATTTATACTTGTCGATTAATAGAGATCGATTCAAAAAATTTACGTATATGGTTCAGAATTAACCAATAATATGTGTTCACGTAAATGATAATGCAATATAATAACATGGTTATTATATTGCAAACTAGATGATGTAATATAAATAATAATAATAATAATAATAATAATATTGCATATAGTTTGAACGCAATATAAAGTAACCTACTTTGTTACATGTATAATTAAATAGCCAAACATTCTAATCAAGTGTAGGCTGTTGCATACATAGACCGGCCAAACCTATTATATTAGTAGTTGTAATTGATTATTTTATTATATGGTATACTTTGAGATGTTTGATTTGATTTTGAATTTGAATGGTCTATAAATAAGAAACACAATCCATGCACAACATGATTTTCTTTTATTTATTCATTCATATATTATAATTTATAATATAATAATCCATTCAACGTCGATACACTAGAAAAGTATTAGATTCCAACTTCATCAAATATTACTTTTATTATTTTGGTTGACAAATGAATTCCTAATTTATATTTTAAAATGTGTTCACATAATTTTAATCTTCTTAGTGTAAGACTTAAGTCTCATATCAGTTTGATCGAGAATTTAACCATCGAGGGTGAAATGTTACCATAGAGTATTAATGTAGGAGTGTCAAACTTTTAGAATAAAGTTGATTTTAGTAGTATAATTGTGTGGTTTTTAGTCTTTTAACCCACGATATGCATTTTTAAAAATAAGAAGTATAAATTTTAATTTTACAATAATCTTATAGTGTTAGAATAATTTATATCATATTCCTATTTTTTAAAAATAACAAAAATTTCTTTAAATTTGATGGAATTTAGGTACATCTCAAAATGTTCTGGTATATAATTTTCTAACTGCAGATCCACCCATACATCAACATTTTAATACATCGCATTTCGATTTGGAATATATTACACAACGTCCTGATACATTGCGTAAATTTATGTATCAAATGGTATGTTGCTTAAAGTGATGTATTGGACCGATACATCATGTAAAGTGATATATCCAACCAATATATCGCTTAAAGTGATGTATCCGATCGATTCATCGCATAAAATGATGTATCTATCCAATTTTAGTAACTTTTTCAACTGATAAATTTTTTTAGAGAATATGATCAAATAAGTTGTATATTTAGATAATTTTTTCATTTAAAATGGACATTGTAAATCCATTGTAGATATTGAGTAATTTTACCCGAGAAAAATAAGTCAGAAACTGAATTAATAATTATTATTAACATACGTTAGAATATATTATTCAAGATCTATAAATAAAATGAAAAATTGTGAAGGGTTCAATTTTCATTTATAATTTTGTTATTACTCATAAGTCATGACATATAGGTAAAATAGGTAGTTAATAAGAAATAGTAATTCCATAACAAGTTATAATGAAATGGATTAAATTCTTTCATTTTTAACTAGAGTCTAGTTAGAGCCCTCAGATTAAAGTCCTGAGAATGGGTATTTTTATCGAAAGTACTTCTCAATTTAGTTAGTTTTCAATTTAATTAAGATTTTCGTATTAATATTGGACATAAAACAAAAATATTAATACATACTAATAAATATTATAAGTAACATGTTTCTACGCGATAATTATAATTAGGGACGAATATTATATATCGCAATATCAAATAATTAATTTGGCAATCCAATCTGTTGAACTAACAAAATAACGTCAACTTAAACAAAGAAAATTAGGTTTAAAGTGTCAAACATGTTGACATTAATTGTTAGCTTCCTTATCAATTACATAAGTTTTTTGTTAATTATAATTTGGTATAATTAGGCCTTTGATGATAACTAAGTAGTATATATATATATATATATATATATATAATTTTACTGTAAACAATTCAAATTTCAAAAGCTAATTTAAAATTATCTACTCAATATGAGCTTTATAGCTATTTTATTTGTCTGAAGTTTTATAAATAAAAAACGAATTAACAGATATGAAGTTGAACCTCCTCTCTCTAAATTCATCTCAAGAATAATTGAAGAGCGCAATCTCTAATCATTCATATTGACATAAAAGAAGGAAAGAAGTAAGAATGAATAATTACCACATAAATCTAGGACTATGTCATAAAACTAAATATACGTAGAATGTATCAAAATGATATATATATTTAATCTTATAGTTTTAAACATGTCAAGTGGAAAGTTAAAATTAAAAAGTGATTGAAAAAATAGAAACAATCCTTTTACATATTGGTATATTTAAAAAAAAAAAAACAAGACACATAGACTAAAACATATAAAATACATTTTTATTGAACTTAACATAAATGGGAAACATTGATACAAAAATATCTTAGTCATTCATACTACATTAATAAAAGGGATTTGTTGTACAAATATTCCACATCTAACGTTATTGTGAGTTTAGAAATTTTAAATTACTAAAAAAACAAAACTGATGAAAACTTTTAAACATGACTTAAAATATCTCGATTTTTCCTTTAAATTATGAAATTAAGATAAGAGGAAAAAAATAACAATTGATGTGTCAAACTCGATCCAAAAATTGGGCTGGACCATACATATGAGATGATAATTGGGCCAAATATTGATGGTCCGAAGTTCATAAAGATGACATTAATGCAAATAAATTAAAATTTGTTCCAATTCCATGGATAAAGAAACAATATTACATTTTTTGTATATCAAAATTACCATTTTTAAGACTGTTAAAATCATTGGACACTATGTAGTTTGGACGTTTTTAAATAATCAAGTCAATAAATATTTTTAATTTTATCATAGTTTATAAAGTTAAAATAGTTGGATAAAAGTAACTGGTAAAAAAACATAATCAAAATAAATAAAATAAAAAATTTCTTTTAATTAAGGGATAATGCCCAAGTACCCCCTCAACCTATGCCCAAAATCTCAGAGACACACTTATACTATACTAAGGTCCTATTACCCCCCTGAACTTATTTTATTAATAATTTTTTACCCCTTTTTAGCTTACGTGACACTATCTTGTGGGCCCAACGATGGTTGACTTTTTTTTTCGAACTAGTGCCACGTAGGCTTAAAAGGGGTAGAAAATTACATATAAAATAAGTTCAGGAGGGTAATAGGACCTTAGTATAGTATAAGTGTGTCTCTGGGATTTCGGTCATAGGTTGAGGGGGTACTTGGGTATTTTCCCTTTAATTAATGAGTATAGAGAATATTATTCACAAATGTTAAGTAAGTGAACGCAATGAAATAATAATTTGGTCCACGATTCCATATATGCATGTGGAATTCACTTAATATGTTGTTTCCTTCGTTTTAAAACATTTGTTCTGTTTTGCTTTTTAAAGATCAGATTAAATGAATCTTGATTAATATTTTAATATTATTTTTTCACTATATTAATATGGAAAAAATCACAATTTATAATATTTTCGTATAGCTTTGTCGACTAGTTAAATTAATTTCCAAAAAATGAAACGGACAAAGTATTTTAAGACGGAGAAAGTAGTACGGAAAGTGAAACTTCTCTTTCTACTTTGGGCTCCACAAAAAGGACTAATCATTGGGCCTTACAGCATAGGCTAGCCTGTTACTGAAAGCCACATTTCTCTTAATTAAATTTTGAATTGGGCCTTCCTGCATGAACTAGTCTCTTAATTAAATAAGGAAAAAATACTTAATTACACAAATGTTTCTATCATATTTATTGATTTTTTTTTAATTTAAAATTGTTATATTTATTTGATTATTTAATAATTTCATATCATATTTTAAATTAAATATATTTAGATATATAAATTATTTTTTTATCAAATACACTGAAATAGAGAAAGAGAGACGAACAAAGAAAAAAGAAAGACGAGTAATATTTATCTATATATCTCAAATACACGTGAATCATACTAAAATTAATTAATTGCAAAAAAATGAACAATTTGGGATAAGACAGAAGCAAGTCATGTGGACCTTTTTCCTTTAAATCAGTAAAAAAAAAAGTTTTTAATAATGCTTTGCATTAAGTTTGCAATTTCATTTTCCCAGTAACTCAGGCAACATTTATGAATAAAAAACATAAATAATTTGTGTACACATAATGTAAATTATTATTTATTTATAATATCAAATCAAACTAATTTAAGAGGATATTGTTAATATGATATTACATTTTTCACGTTAGACAAAATATGTACGATTTTTTGTAAATGTCTCACATCATTAAGAATATTTTTGCACCGTCTTGACAAACCATTGGCTCAAATATAGTTATTAAATTATGATAAAATAACTAAAAAATATTCATAACATGATATGATAATATTTACTTTGATCAAGTCTGCATGCAGTTTTTTCACCAAAAGCTTCAAACCATTAAGAATATTCAACATTTCACCAGTAATTTCTTTTTCTTTTTTAACTTTCATATGAAATTTTGTTCACATTTAATTTTGTTTAGTTGACGATCCAGCGTTTATCGTGAACATGATAGCTACTAACTAGCTAGTATTTACAATTGAGGAGTTAATGACTTTGATGTTCAATCAACTATCAATTGTTTCCACAGAAAGTCACTCAACTTTCATTTTCAACTCAAAAGTCACTTAATTATAATTTCTTTGCACAGAAAGTCACTCAACTTTCATTTTCAACTCAAAAGTCATTCAACTTTGACTTCTTTGCATAGAAAGTTACTCAACCTAATTAATTGTTATTTTCATTAAAATTTAGTGACATAGAATTTTAATTATTATCCAAAATTTTAAGAATCGAATATACCCATTTAAACCATTTAATGATCCGCCCATTTAACCCGACCCGCAAAAAATATAATATTGAACATTTTATTTTACTATTAATTGCCTAAATCATTCTCCCTTGTCTCCCACATTCTTTTAGTGAATTAATGGTAAAATAAAATGTTCAATGTCGAATGGTGAATTATATTTTTAGCGGGTCGGGTTAAATGGAGCGGATCATTAAATGGGTATATATTCGATTCTTAAAATTTATGTTAATAATTAAAATTTCATATCACTAAATTTTAATGAAAAAACAATTAAATAGGTTAAGTGACTTTCTGTGCAAATAAGTCATCGTTGAATGACTTTTGAATTGAAAATGAAAGTTGAGTGACTTTTTGTGCAAAAAAATCATAATTAAGTAACTTTTGAGTTAAAAATAAAAATTAAGTCACTTTTTATAAAAACAATTGATAGTTAAATGGCCATCAAAATTATTAACTCTATAGTTAGAGATGAATTATTCATTATCTCTAATAAAGAGAAAAAGGATGGACCATTACCAACTGATTTAATAAAAACTATTAATAAATTTATCAACAACTTGGATCTTCAAACATGAATTTTCTTATGACTGTCTAAATGTAGGTTCCACCACTTGAATTGAAGCGTTAGAAGTATGTTAGAAATATATCTATCTCTATCCTATGGTCATATCATATATATGGTAAATTGTTTTACTCTTAATAGAAGGTGTCACGTTTCAGTCTTAGGGATGAAGAAAATCCTATTGGAAACGCCACTCCTAATGGGCCATGCAATGGACGATCCGAATTTAACTAGGGCTTCAATGCGAGGTCTAGATACAACGTCGGAAATCTCTCTCTAATGTTTGATACGTATTGCAAAATTTATTTTTGGGGAGTTACTCTTCCGACTAGATTGTTTTCATTACTAGAAAATAAAATACGAAAGCCCTAATTAAAAATAAAATTTTTTTTAACTATTTTACGATGGCGCCCCACGACTCACGTTAGTTGAACTAACTTTTCATTCATAGCATATAAGTCCATTTTTGGAGGTCAACTAATACAACATTCTTGCTGATTTTTTTTGTGGAAAAACATTAGTTCCAAATTGTCTTTACTTAGAAGTTTTAACAATTTGAGTTGCATTTTGTAACCTCTTTATTTGACAAGGACTTGTGATAATACGAGTGGATTTGGTATTCTAAATTTGCTTTGATCGTGATTAATTTCGATGAATTTTAATTTGTATTGCATAAGATCATTAAAAGAAAAAATACATTTTTTTATAATTGTGATATCTGGATCAACTTATGCACTTTTCGACTAGTTTGACGAAATATCTGTCACTGACAACATATACTATGTAATTATATTCAACAAAGCTAGGAGTAATAAAAATATTTTTTATGAGGATTTTTTCTATTTGAAGCACTTTATGTTTGAACTAGATTTCTAAATATGTAATTATGTGTTTGGTTTAAACTTTAAATGTAGAAATTATTGCATGATAAATCCAATTGATATGTTTGCTAGAGAATTATTGATACCAAATCTTGAAATTGCCAAATTAGTAATGCTTTGTTAATTTTTGGCCAAATTGATAAGTGTTAGGTTTAGTTAAAAAATTCATTGTCTTAATTAGTCTCTAATATTCTTTAAACATTAACAAATAATAGAACAAATTAAATTATTTAAGGACGTAGTTTTTTTTTTCTACAATAAATAAAAATTTTAATATTAACATTTTGATCAACATGTATACACTGTTTTCCCTTCTAAATACTTACAACTACTATAAAATTACTATTAATTCTTTGCAATAATTGTTTAACATATTGGTAATTAATTAAACACCATAAATTTATTCAAGTCACATTATTAATGGCTAATTAAATAAGTTTGTCTAAATTACCCTGTGAATTGTTGGATATATTAATTCAATCACCATTTGAATTTAATAAGTTTGACTTCCTGTTGCTAAGTTATTTACTTTTGTACTTCGAAATTTAATTGAGGAAAAGAATTAAAAGGAAACGACTATATAGCTGTAATATAATTATATCAATTTAAGAAACAATGAAACGGAAAAAATTAAAAGAGGCTTATACCATGGTTGGTATTTAGTATTGTAATGGTGACTGTTTCACCGTCTCGAGCTTAAATCTTAAGTATGAAAAAAAATTATATTGAAATTGTCATTCTAAATGAATCCTATAGTATACAATTCAGATTAATTAGGACTTTAATGCTAAATCGTAAATTGACGTGAAAAACAAAATTTATGATAAATTATCAAACTAATCCTAATCCTAGATTGCGTGCCCATGTTTCTTGTAATTAATCATGATTATAGTACCACTAATGTGTTACGTAATCCTATTTAGCTTATAATCATGATCATAATACTTTCAGAAAAAACTAATAAAAAAGTTAAAGTTGCTTTGTCATTTTATTTTTCTTTTTTATTCTTGGTTTTCTGATAGAGACATATATAATAATTAAATGTCTATCTTTATATATTTATATAACAGAGCGGAGCTAAAAATTTGAATATAAATAAGTCAAATTCAGTATCTTTTACTTTGATAATATATTTATATTTAAATTTTTATCAAATGATGCGTAAATACTAAAATTAAAATTTAGTTCTTAACACTTAAGTTAAATTATCCTTTAAAATTTGAAACTCATAAAATTAAAATTTTGACTCTGACTCTATATATAAATGATTATATGGAACTAAACTAATTCAAAAAATTTAAAAATGAAGTTAGGTTTTCTTTAAATATATAGGGGCGGAACAAATCCACTCATTTTGGTGGCTCATTATCACTCCTATTTAATTTTTGAATGTTTTTTTTTTTTGAAAAATTAATTACCTTTTTTTTTAAAAAAAATCTTTTGAAAATTTTTAAGTGGAAAAAAAAAAAGGAAAACGAGAGGGAAATATTTTAGCAAGAAGTAGAAATAATGGAATACTGAAATTAAAATTGGTGTAATTGGGAGATGGAAACTACAAACTTCGAATCAGACTTTATATATGTGTGAAATATTAGAGTTAAATAGTTATAAATAATTGATTTCAAATTAAAATGAGTTACAAATTTACAATAGAATTTTAAATTAGATCATAAATTTTAAATTTGATTTTAATTCTATTAGCCCTTTATTTTCACCACTAAGATTAGGAGGAATTGAATTCTTTCATGGACATTATAATTCGATTAATTTTTGAAATATTTTTTTTGATTCAATAGAGTCAAATAAATTTCTTGTATTAATAGGGTTTTAAATTTTATATTTCGCAATAAATATAATGAAATTCAATATATGTTGATTTTGACAACTATCTATCACAATATCAATAATAATGACATAATAGATATAGAGGCTGATAACTTATGAATAACTCTGTTATCACCGATATAAATTAAGAAGAAACATAACTTTAAAACTAGCTTACCAAATTCTCTGTACGAAATTATTTATTTTTCAATGATCTGCATATTACTTTTAATTAATATAATGTATTTTTTTATATATATATAATGGAATGTTGAATTTGGGAGATGTGATCACTCTACCGTTGATTATGTTATTCATTTAATTAATTAATTATGACTCTAAAGTCTACATTTTAAAACTTTTCTTTGGTTGACGAACTCCAATTTCAAAAAGTTTTTTTTTTTTTTTTGTCAATATAAAAAGTTGTTTTTAGATAGTCTTTATTTTTTATTTTTTTATCTTTCATTTCTTGAACAAGCTAATCCATTATCTTCTCCCAAGAAAAATAAATAAATTATAGAGTAATGTTTCATTTATACGTTGATTATTTGAGTGGAATAAACACAAGTTCTACTATTTTCCTTTTAAAATTTAAATTTTTGTGGTGGAAACTACCTAGATTATGGAAAGGTTAGAAAAAGTTATTTTTGAAATTTTTAATATTATAGTCAAATATTGATTGCACTAATAATTCTTTAAATATTTCATTCGATTCAAAATAAGTTCTTCTTAACTTTATAAAATATTTAAAATAAGTGACTTTTTAGAATTAAAATAAGTAATTTTTAAGCTAATTGAATTTGATTCAAAATGACTTACTTAAAAAAAAAATAAACATAAAAGTTATTTAAATTTATTATATCTCATCTAATAAAAGACTAAACAATTTTTTAAAAAGTCTTTCAATATTTCTTAGTTAATGATTTTGAGGACAGACAAATAATAGTATTATTCTTATTATTAAATCATGACTTTTAAAATGAATTCGCCAAAACCATAAAATAGTTATTGTGAACAATAGGAAATATTTTTTTAACCCTTTCTATGAACATTTTCTACAACTTTCTCTACTTTTTTCTAATCTTGTTTACCTAAAACAAATTTGGTTTTAATTTCCTCTAATCTATCAAAAAGAAAGTTATAACAAATCCTCTGGATTTCATTTTCAACCATTATAACTTGCACAAGTACTTTTTTCAAAAATAAAAAAATATGGTGCAGTGGATGAGATTGTTTTTTCCTTAATTAGGAGTCTTGAATTTAATTTTTTTTTGGATAGAATGTGCTTATTTTTTAATGAATCTATACGACATGAATTCAAAATAATGAAATATCAAAAATTAGATAGATCTCTTAAAAAAATAATATTTTCTTTATCCTCTTATTTTCTTAATAAACGTGTGTTTAGTATGAATCAAAATATTCTTTAATAGAAAATATTTTTCTCAATTTTTTTTTTGAGAATGGAAAAGGAATTATTTATCTGCTTTTTTTTTTTTTTGGTATCTGATAAGTAAATAAAAAAATATTATTTTAAAAGTATTTATATGCCATTATAGAAAAAATTTGGGATGCCAATCAAATTGTGAGTGACATAGGTGAAAGTGATAAAAGACATATAAACTTGAAATGCTATTTATATAAATTATTTTTTCTAGTAATAAACTTGTTATTTTACACAAAAAAAAAATTTCAAATTGAGTGACTAAACGAACAAGCCATTAAGGCAAGAGCTTTAGGCCCCCAAACTTTTTATATCTGACGTTTGATATCTCTATTAATTTTTTTGATTAATTTCATCTTAAGACATGTAAGATTAATCAAAGAGGAAATCTAAAGCTGTCTCGCCAAAAAAAAAATTGAGACTCAAACACGAGATCTCTAGTTTAAAGAAGGACGATACTCAAAAATTTCAAATCTTCCATTAATATTGTCTTGAGCTACCCCTCTTTCTAACCATGAGAAAATGTAAAACATATTTTTTCTTCCATACCAAACACACCTAAATTAAATTTCTACTTTTTTTTTTCTTATCAAAAAAGAATATAGAATGAATAAATAATAAACAAGTTTCCCTCCACAAACATGTTAAACTTTTTTCTTCCTTTTTTTTTTCTTAACCGTTTTTCCATTTTCTCAACGAATAACTTTTGTTTTTCTAGAAGAATATTAAAAGCCTATTGAAATTAGCCCCACAAACTTTTAAAATATTAAGAATTTTAATTTAATATATTTTTTTTATAGAAAAAATTGTCAATATCATGGAGAAGGTGCTTTAGTTCTTTAATTATTTAATTAAACTTGGAACTTAGATTCTACTTTTTGACATATTGTACCCCTAAATTGACAACAAAAAGTCATCAATTTAGTTAACCATTATGAAACAACCAATCAACTATATATTATCTTTTTAATGTAACAAAGAATTAACCTAATCAATTAGTAGTATGATTTTGCCTACCTTTTATTTTTTATTTTTTATGTTTCCACTTTTCACTTCTTTTGATGAAACTTTTATATATCATATGGATTGATTATCATCATTTGATTTAAAGGTATGTTAAACAGTCTTTTTAAAAGAGCACTCACCTTTACATGGTTTGGGTCTTAATATATATATGGTCCAACATATAATTTCCTTTATATTATATAATCTATG
Organism: Solanum chilense; assembly: GCA_032847665.1. NCBI lineage: Eukaryota > Viridiplantae > Streptophyta > Magnoliopsida > Solanales > Solanaceae > Solanum > Solanum chilense. The sequence continues at coordinate 78,237,218 of CM064971.1, forward strand.
AATAAAGTGAATTTTTTTTTTTATTTTAATTATAAATTTTATATTTAAGCTTAAAATATAAAATCATCATTGTTAGAAATTTTGACCTTTAATAAAAAAATTTATGACATAAATTTAAATCAATCAAGGCTCAAAATAAATATTGAATATCAGATAAAAATTTAAATAATGAATACACTAATCGATTTCGGATTTTGTTAAAAGCATATATGTGAAATACTAGAGCATAATTTTCTCATGGATCAACTAAATATTTACATTCAAAAGATCAAAATTATTCGAAAGTATATTTATCGAATTTTTTTTTAAACTTACCTCAAATATCAAGGATCAATTTTGTCACTTGATCCCTCTACTCTTACTAAGAGATAATGCTTCAATTGTCTACGACAATAACCACCTATTAAATGTGAACATCCTACGAGTGAAATATATGATCAGGCAAATGAAATATACATTGATATGATGATTATCATTTATATGAGATTTATTTTTAATAAACTTCATTCATCTATTTTAATCTAATATATTCTAAAACTATTTCCTATGGTCATTTCATTCATATTTGTGGTGGACTAAAAAGAATTATGGGACAAAAAGAACAAAACAAAAAGAAAGAAGTACACAAACAAAAGCAAAATTGTGATACTAAAATGCATGAGTGGAAAAATATGAGGTATCTAAAAAGACATTTAAACCAAACCCACAATATACTCAAGGTGGATAGCTAGTTGGGCAGGTTTATCTCTTTTTGTCATTGTCTACTTTGTTTTTGAATAATGATTTTGTCTTTGTATTGAAAAATAATAATAATATCAACAACTCCCACTATATATTTCTATCTTTTTGACATAATTGTTTAGTCAAGTTTCTTATCTCAATATTTTTGTCTTTACACCTTGTAAAATTGAACTATTAACTTACCAAATCCAACTCAATAGCCCCATCAAAAAAAATAAAGAACTACATTTGATGGAGATGTTATGAGTCTTTTCATTCTATAACTAATAATATTCCATCTTTTTTTCATCGTCAAAGAATGTGATATAGTGAATGAAGTTGTCCATCTTTTAATCAAAGATCTCGAATTTAAGCTATGAATATGAAAAAATCTAGTGATTTCTCCAGAATGGAGCGCCTACGCGGCGCAAGTCCAAAATAATAGGACTTTAACGTGAATGTAATAACTGAATGAGAAAATAAAATAAAAATCCGTCTTTATCATATATCAATGTCTTCACATTTTTTTCTTCCTAAAGAGGGCTATATTTGATCTTTCTCACCTCAACTTTTATTTTACTCTAGAGACATGAAATGACCACGTCAAGCTCCATGGGCGAAGCTAGAGTGTTGAAAGGTTCATTTGGAACGAACAAAAATTAACTATATATAAGATCAAATTTTATTTTATTATATATTGTAGATGATGTTAAATCTCCTTGACTTTTTGGTGTGCTTACTTTTTATATTCTGCTATTGTTAAGTTTGTATCTTATTCCACTTCATATAATGCTCGCCCCTATTCATCATTAGTGATTTTTAAAGAATTGATAGATGAGATTTCACATCGAGTTTTTAATTATGCGATCAGGGCACCAATTTGACCTTAATAAAAGAATAGTCTATTTTGAGGTAGATCTCCCCCACCTCCCTACTCCATAAGTGTACATCAAAACTTTGCTCAAGACTTGATTTTTGAATCGTATATGAGTTGTTTCGAAGGATTTTAAAAAAAAAAGACAAAATGCATAACGTAACACAATAAATATTTAGAGTAATTTAAATTTTAACCTTAATAATTATACTTTATAAATTACAATTAAAGTTTTGATTAATAATCAATACATACATGCACATATTATAAATTAATTTGATTTATAAATTTTGAATACTTACAATTCTTGAAAAATCCTCTTGGGTTAATATCTAAAAGTAAATTTGGACAAGTTGTTTTAATTTGCCACTGCAAAATTAGCAGGCTTTGGTTTGTGATGCAGTGTGCCTATTTGACTTTCTAAAATAATGATTGTGATTTTTACAACACTTTTACTTACATTTTGTTCCTTTCTTCAAATTTGTGCCTACTTTGACTTTGCAAAATTATACATGAAATTAAACTGTCACACTCTTCTTTTTAACTATTTATAAATTAATCGCTTAAAATATGTTATATTTTTAATTATATATATTCATCTCAATGGAACGTAAAATTTCATGTATGTTTTAATTAATATTAGTATATATAATTAAAAGAGAATGTATTTTTTATGTGATTAACTTATCTATATAATAGGTGTATGTAATCATATATTAAATTTTTTCAAAATACGAATTAAAAGTGCCTAAAAACGGTATTCTATTACATGTCATAATTTTATTGTTTGAAATAAAAATATACTGATAAATTTTACAGATATAACATTACAACAAAAATATCGATAATAAATACAAATATTAACAAAGACTGATAAATTCTTTTGCCAACATTATCATTAGATCAGATATCGCTATAAATTGTAGGAACATTTTATAAAAAAAATTACTTGCCTCAAAAAATAATATTTAATGACCATTAAATCATACCTATTAATTAATTTCGATGTTTTTGGTGTAGAACTTGTACTCCTGTTAGCTGTATGAAGTACTCAATTAAAATAAAACGTATTCCTTTAAAGCAAATCGAACCTAACTACAATTTAATATTTACCCACTTTTTTTACATTATTTCTTTAACTAAATATCATTAAAGAATGTAGTTCTGTTGGATGAGATTTTTTTTTTCGAGCTTTGAATATAAAAAATATTTAGTAAAAAATGTTATCCTTCAAAATGAGGCTTTATGCAATATAAATCATTAATCAAATTTCAATACGAATATAAAACATCAAAATTCTATATAATATAAATTTATATTAATTGAATTTTAATATAAATATAAAACGCCGAATAAGCATTTAACTTCAATAAAAAGTACTCATTTTTCCTCCCTAGATTCTTTATAGCTGTATCTATATAATTATAATAATGTTTGATACTGGTATATAATTCACAATAAATTGACCATAAATAAAGAACAACAATTTCCATTTCTCATAATCACCACTCAAATTTGGAGCACAATTATATTTTTTCCACTAATTTTTGCTAACTAAAAATAAAACAGTATTATAGAGTAAGATAAAGGAAAAATTATGAAATCTCCAAATAATAATCATACTTTTGTATCTAATTTTGTTTGACTGTCATTGGAAAAAAAAAAAAAAAACATTGTAGTAAAGTGTCTATCTATAGTTATCTTTTCGACACTCTCTTCATCTTATAATTAATTATATCTTGATTTTATATATTAACAAATAATCTAAAAAAAATATTTTAAGTAATATGAAACGCTAATATAAAACAAGGAGAGTATTTTTTAACTTTCTTGTTCCCATATATTTGGAAAATATGAAAAACCACTTTTAAAACACTATATTAAATTTTCCCATGCGTCTATTAATGTGTACAGCTAAGGCAGTTTCAAAATTATGGTATATTATTATTATTTTTTTTCTAAATAGTACTATGGTAGTAAAATTTTTTGAAGAACGATAAAACAAAGGAATTGAATTTGGTCAAAAATTTTACACACATAAAAGGAAAAAGAAAAAAAATTAAATTATATTTCTTACAAAGGTAACATATGAATCATATTTGATTCGACCAAAAAAAGAAAAAAAAAGAATCATATTTGATTATATGAATCATATTTGATTCGACCAAAAAAAGAAAAAAAAAAGAATCATATTTGATTACTTTTGTTTCTATTCTATTTAAGTTTATTAGACACTTTTTTTCATATTTGATTATTTTTTTTTAATTTACAATAAAAATTTAAGTTTAATGATATATTCTTAAGATGAAAACCACTAGATACTAGAAGTACATTATTAGATTTATACTTTTTACCCCTTTCTCCACAAAGCGATAAATATTTATTATTATAATAACTCCTTTTTAGTATTATAGATTATATTATATTACTTTTGTTTTAAAAGATTCAAGAGATATAATATTAAATTTAAAAATAAATTAACTTTATATTTTATTGTTAAATAAGTATTTATGAAATTTGTAAGCCAATAAATTTAAATTTTCTTTATTATAAATTTTATACGTTTTATAAATTTTTTATTTTTTCGTTAAATTTCGCGATGATTCAAATCGTGCCAAATTACCTTTTTATTTATGTTCTTTAAGTGTTTATTATATAAATAAAGAGAAGATCATCATAATTAAAGAAGATTATACCTATTAAATAATTAATTTATGTATTTAATAATCAATAAAAATTTAGATGATCTTTAATCACAAATTTCGAATTTGAATCTCTTTCGTACACGATATCAATCTTTAACTATAGTCTTCAAATTTGAATCTTTTTCGAACGCGATTTCAGATTTAGCCGAAGATTAAACTTCTTTGTTTGTTTGGAATGATGGTACAGTTGATAGGGGTAGGGGGTTATGAGGGGGTTGGTTTTGGGTGGGGGTGGGTTAGTGAGCTTTGAGGTTTGGCTTCTTCTTCCTCTTCAAAAACTCCCATTGCCTTTTCAAAAGAAAAAAAATCATTACAAATTCTCACACGCAGAGACAAGTCTTTAGTCTTCTCTGTAACTACTCAACAACATTTTCCATTCATCTTCTTCTTCTTTAGTGCATCAAAATCAATTGCATTTTTTTCTCACCATTCACACCATGCGTGTTTCTTGAAACTCATCTACATTGTTCCCACTTTTTTCAGCACAAAAAATCAATGAACCCATTCTCGAAATCCAATCTTTTACCCTTTAACACTTCAACCCCACTTCAATTTTCTTGTTTTCTTGCATTTCTCTTCTTGATTTCACTCTTTTGTTAGATCTGTTGAAACCCCATTTCAAGAAAATGGTGGCTGAGCCTTGGTGTTTGAGGATGGGTAGCCAGGTAAGTACAAATGTCAAGAAACATTCATTACTTATTGAAAATTCAAAGAGATTATCTATGAAGAAACAAACTCAACAAGAGAAGTTATTTATAGGTATATTGTCATTTGAAGTTGCTAATATGATGTCTAAGATTATTCATCTTCATAAATCTTTGACTGATTCTGAGATTCTTAAGCTTAAAAATGAGATCTTTAAGTCTGTAGGAGTAAAAGCTTTAGTTTCTGATGATGAAGATAAGCTTCTTGAATTAGTACTTGTTGAAAAACTTGATGATTTGAATAGGGTTGCTAGTGTAGTGTCTAGGCTTGGCAAAAAATGTACAATTTCTGCCTTACAAGGGTTTCAGCATGTTTATGGTGATGTTATTTCTGGGGTTATTGATGTGAAGGATTTGGGATTTTTGGTTAAAGATATGGATGGGATGGTTAGGAAAATGGAGAGGTATGTGAATTCTACTGCTAGTTTGTATTGTGAGATGGCTGTTTTGAATGAATTGGAAGTTGCAACAAAGAAATTTCAGCAGAATCAGCATGAGGAAAGTAGAAAGGCATTTGAGCAGAAACTGGCTTGGCAGAAACAAGATGTGAGGCATTTAGAAGATGTTTCACTTTGGAATCAGACTTATGATAAAGTTGTTGAGCTGTTGGCTAGGACTGTGTGTACTGTATATGCTCGGATTAGTACGGTGTTTGGCAATAATGTTCTCGTAAAGAGGGATCTTTTAGGTAATCGAGGATTCAATGAGAAGTCTGGTTCAATTGTAGCAGATAACAAGTCTGAAGTTATGGATGCTGATTTCAAAAAACCTGTTTTGAAGAACAACAATGGAAGCTATCGATCGGGGTCAATTGAGGGAGGGGTTTCGGGGAAAAGGAGCATGAACCATAGTACCCAAACTAAGGGTGGAAGAAATGAAGGGAGCTTATTTGGTACTGAGAATTTTAATTTTGCTTGTGGAATGGGACCTGGGAGACTATTCATGGAATGTCTTAGCTTGAGTTCTGCTTCAAAAATGGATTTCGACAATGATGTTGGGACTGATGACAGAAGTAGTCAGATATCTGGATGTTGTAGTGTTTCCAGTGGTATGAAGAGGTCCCCTGGTAGTATCCGTTTTAGCGGAGATACCAGACAGCTAAAGAGTTGTGTGTCTGATGCTGCAAAACATGGTCCCAAAAGTAGGATAATTTTGTATGCTCCTCCTACAACAGTCGGAGGCTCTGCTTTAGCCTTGCATTACGCGAATGTGATTATCGTAGTAGAAAAGCTGCTCCAGTATCCACATCTGGTTGGTGATGAGGGGAGGGATGATCTATATCAGATGTTACCAACAAGCTTAAGAAAGACATTGAAGGCTAGTCTGAGATCTTATATGAAAGGTTTAGCCATATATGATGCGCCTCTTGCGCATGATTGGAAAGAAAGGCTTGAAGAGATACTCAAATGGCTTGCACCTTTAGCACATAATATGATCAGGTGGCAAAGCGAACGGAACTTTGAGCAGCAACAGATTGTTAAGAGAACTAATGTTCTCCTTCTTCAGACATTGTATTTTGCGGATTGTCAGAAGATAGAGGCAGTAATATGCGAGCTGCTTATTGGATTAAACTACATATGCCGGTTTGAACAACAGCAAAATGCTTTATTGGACTGCGCCAGCAGCATTGATTTTGAAGATTGTATGGAGTGGCAACTGCAATTCGGAGGTTCTTTTCATTCTTGATCGCGCATTGGAACAACACTAGTGTGGTAATATTTTTTTGAATTTGATGCATTTGTATGATGATAGTTTAGAATATAGTTCGACACGATGTCAACAGCAGAGATCCATACATTCAAGATGTCTGGTTCTCTGGTGTTTGATCATTTTAGATATTTCATTGCAAGTTATTGAAATGCAAGGACTTCCAAGAGTATATATTTATGCACTTCCCAATTAATTGCTGTGTATGTTGTATATGTTTTCTCAGTCTTAAGAGTAGACTTTCTTTTGTTATACATTTGATTGAGATACTCAACGGATTATTACTGTTCCATTTGAATCGTTACATTAAGATACTCAACAGAGTATTTTTAGATCCAATATCCATTGTAGTACTGAATGGATTCATCCAATTCACAGAAAATTTCTGTATGATGTTGCGCTTTACAACGAAGACATACTCAGTGTGATCTCACGAGTAGGGTCTCTGCGAAGATGAGATGTACGCAGACTTAATGCCGATGTTTCACTTTATGTTATTACAAATTGCTCTTGCAACACTGATATATGGGTACCTATAAGTCTTTAAATTCGAATTCTAAATTTCTAGAGCTGGTAATCAAGTACAAAAAGGATCAATGTTTTGTGTTTAAAAACAGCAGACATTTCTTTATTGTCTTCTAAGCATATACAAGTATCTTTTAGATTATAATCGAAATTTCAGAGACATACTTTAACTAAACGAAGGTTCTATTATTTCTTAATTTTTTTTTTTGTAATATTGTGCACCTTTTTGGCTTACGTAACATTCATATATCTCCCACAAGCATCAATTGTGTGTAGTCAGAAAGTGTGCACCAATATTACAAAAAAAATAAATTCAGGGAGATAATAAAACCTTAGTTTAATTAAGATGTGTCTCTGAAATTTTGATTATAGTCTATGAAGTACTTATGCCTTATCCCTTTTGACATATGAATTGAATTGAAGACCTCTTATTAAGACTCATATTCTCTTGGTAGAGCCGTATAATCCTTACGCACACCTATAAAATTAATTACATTTTTACATATAAGAAATCTAAAAAAATCATTTCATTTACTCGAGAGGGAAAAATTAAGCGTCATATAAAATAAAATATCATTATATTAATATTTGAATAAATTTAAGTTAGGTTTACAAACAACCATTTTTTTAATCATTCAGTAATAGAATGTTAGGTAATAATTTTTATCAATTTTTCACTTAATTTTTTTATATCAAATGTATATTAATTCAATAACATGTAGTAGTAATATTTTTCTTTTTTTTAATTATTCACCGACCCGTCCAATATTCTTCCATCGTCATTGTAATTTTCCCAACATTTCCAATTCGATTTGTATTTTTATCACTCAAAAAAAGTACCAATTTTTATACTCTGAAAATTTCCAGATCTGCAATTTGCTGCATAGACTTCTAATTCCGGCTTCTAGAATCTTCCATTATCGTGTATGCATAGTTTCAATCGGATCACCGGCGAGAACTGTGACCGGCGGTTTCTGCAATGAGTTATCGGAGGTCAGTCAGTCTCTACGATTCTCTGTTATAAGCATTCGCCATTTGGACTGTTTCTGCATTGTTGTGCAATTGTAGTTTATAATATTTCCTGCCAAATAAGAATGATGAATAGAGTCAAGGCATCTAATTTTTGGTGAATGTGATATTGATGTCCTAATTAATTAACTTTAAACAAAAGTAGTTGAGTTATAGTATAATGTGTACTGTGTAGTATAACAGTTAAATGTATCGAAAATATCCGAGAAAAAATATGGTGAAAGACTTTGGAGCTTAAGGGCAAACTAAGGTTAGCTTTATTGAAGAAAGGCATAAGTGGAGAAAAGAAAACTAAGATAAAAGTGAAATTATCAATTGTTTGGTGTCTCATCTTCGGATTTATGCTCATCGGTATAGAAAAGTAGGTCTTAGAGCCTTGATGACGAGGTGAACCGCTCAACATGTTTTGTGCCTTGCTTCAGGGCTTAAGCGGACAACACTGATTAAAAAGAATGTTGAGACTTCCCAAAGAGTGCCTATGTCGTATAAAATGAGATAGAAAGAGTAGTATTTGTTCTTCTTTCTTTTCCTCTTTCAAGGATATGGTTAGTTCAAAATTGTGTAGGAAATTGTTGGATTATCTCATGAAATTAACATTCTCAAATGCTATTGGGAATATTGATTTAGCAAATCTAGTGATGTTCTAACTCTCCATTCAAGTTAATTGACATTAAAAATGAAAAAAGAATCTCAATACGACAAACTAATTTGATCAGTTCGATTTGTTGGGGCTATGCCATGAAGATTTGAAGTCCCTTGTCCAAGGCGAGTTAGTTTGCACGAAAGATCGCAAATGATATCGTAACCACTAAACTTGAAGAAAGAATAGAATGTTTAATGGTCCATTTCAGGTTAAAGAAATAGCTGGTGCATTTCTGGCTCCCTTTCTAATTGTGCTTGACTTGGTGAAATGATGATATGAAGGTTTTCACTTAACTCGGTCAAGATTATTAATAGCATCAATAATCACCAGAGAGGTTTATTTTTTTAATATAAAAGTTGACATAGGATGGTTGGGTTGTTAAAATATATCTGAATGTTAGATTCAAACACTGTACAAGTTAAATACGTCAAGTGAGCTGAACTCTCCACTTTGAGGTTTATGCTATTTTGATAAGTTTTTTTGAAGTTTGAACCAATGCTCTAAACTCGAGAGCGTGATTTTGGATGCCATTTTTCTGTCTGCAATTTGGAGTAGCTTTTCTAATCAACAAGAAATGCTAAAATTTGTTCTCCGGATTGGTATTTCAACATTTGTGAAATGAAACAGCAGTTAGTTCCTGTATTTCTACTTTGTTGAAAGGAAATTTTGAATAACATTATCAGAGAAGGGGTTTCTTTCGTCTTAAGGTTTGTAGCTTTTATGATACCACTATTACCAAAATAGTTGTCAAACAAGTATTCCGGATCAGATCATCTGTTGGGTCTGCTAAGTGACTTAAACTTCATCTCAGTTCCTGTGATAAACTTCCGTTTCCAGGACTGTTTGATTATTAGTTCTATAAATCATGGAAGTAGTGAATATTTCTGTCTTCTCTATTTTCCGTTGGATAGCTAAGCAAAACACATGTGTTTATTTAGATCTGAGAGACTTTAGGGATAAATTTTGTTCTGTCTGCGTGTTATATCAATGGTAAGGTATTAATTGGTTTCATCTAAAGAAAGTTGAGTTTTTGCTGAGACTATAAAAATATGTCATAATATGGCGTCTCTACTGTCGCAGTTACTATGAGACACAAGCCTTCTGCCAGGTGTCAGTGTGAATGGCATATCATGTTTCTTTCTTAAATTCAAAGATTTACGTGGAATTTGCACTCAGCTCATAGTATCTTCCATATGTCACAAGTAGTGGCACTTATAAATCTTTCACAAAATTAAGAAGTGGAAGTTTACATGTCGAGTCCACAATTGCCCTTATATATAAAAGGCTTTCAAGAATCATGCCCTTTACCTTAAAGTTATGGGTAGTTTTGGAATGAAAATTTCTATCTGTGGAAAAAGCAACAATGTTCAGACATCAAAGAAGGAAAGGAGGAACCTTGGGATGGAGGGATTATCTATTTAGTGGCACATTCTTCTGACCTTTTGCAGTTTGACATAGTTGTAATTTGAATTTGCTGCTTCTTAAAAGACAGCCAGATGCCCCTGTTCTTTCTTGGCTCATGTTAAATCATTGCTAGGAAGTTAGTCGAACAGCTTGGTGTGAACATACTTGAGAGTAGCTGAGTTACTTCTTTCAAAGAGTGTTCAAACAAGAACTTGCTAGTCTTAAGGAGGAAATCAATTAACAAGAGTGTAATAGATGCTTATGACCAGCCTACCAATGTTGAGATGTTGGCTAAATACCTGGAAAAATAATTCATGATTGTAATGCATTGAGATAGATTTCATAATGCATAACTTTGAGAAATAATTTGGATATCTGGAGGGTGTATTGTGACATATGATGAAGCTTAGACTGGGGTTGGAACATAGAAGACATGAATAAATTGCATTTCAGTTATCATGATCTCATTTTTTGTGTGCCAAGTGAATGCTCTATTTGCTGGGTGTCTCTTGTAAAATGAGATACATAGCAAAGAAATAGATGTAGTTACTTTACTGACTGCAAACACATAATATCCAGAAGTCTCTGTTATTCTTGTTTCATGGCCTTAGTAATTGCATTTGAACTTCTTGTCCACAGGGATCATCGAGCCCATAGAGCTGCTCTCTTTGATAACTACGATAGTATTGAGGAAGGTGGTATAAGGGCTTCATCTTCCTATCCCTGTGATCTTGATGAACGAGACAATGACAAAGCTGTAGATAGCTTACAGGACAGAGTCAGCTTTTTGAAGAAAGTAAGTTCTGCAATATTTCATTTATCTTCTTTCCGTCTATTCTCTATAGTACTCCCTCTCTTTGTTTTAGATCATATACTCCGTTGAGTAGCCGTGGTTTCTGCCCAAGCTTCATTACCTTTGAAATTAAGTAGAATTTTCATAAAGCACGAAACATTAATACTTTTGAGTTTGGTTCACATACTAGTTATGGTGTGGATAGTAAATTAATAATGCAAACAATTTTTCTTATAATGTAAGGATTGATTGTACGAGGCGTAATAATGAAGAGATTGTTATGCAATTAATAATAATGTAGGTATTGTTATGCGATGAATAGTAATACAAGGAAAACTATGTAGCAATTGCTTACTTTTAGAATAGTTTTGTCTTTAAATACTTTTATAAGTAATGCACAAATTAGTGCTCCACTTAAGTCGCATCATTGTTGAAACACACACTTCAATGAAGGGGTGAATCGACACTTGAAGCACTAACCCTCGCTTCATCGCTTTAAGCAATGAAGCAATGACTTTTAGGATCATTAGTTATCACTACAACTCGTTGAGTTAGATGTCATTGGTCCTGCGGTGTAACAGTTGTATTATTTATCACTACAACTCTTTAAGGTGAACATTATTGCTGTGGAAAAAAGAAAAAGAAGAGCTAGAACTTTTGAAGAGCAATATGGTCTATATGCATGGTATCTTATCTTTAACCTACTTGACCAAAGTGGCCGTGCCTAGAATTTTTATTAATTACAAACTTATAATATCTTTACTAAAGAAAACAATTCCGTTCATCTTCAAGGACTGTCACTCAATCCTTATGTGAGGTGTCAGCAAAGGATGGTCCCAGATGGTTGACATATTACTGCAATATGATGACAATTTCACTAACAGTGTCATTGAACTTGCAACATCATGCTTGTGTCCATGGCAGCAGTAGACTTCATTGATATCTTATGGACTACATTGCCTTATGCTACTGTTATTTTCTTGACTAGTCAAAAAGTTTCATTAATAAACACCAAGTGATGAAAAATAAGTACAAAATGTGCTTGTGACTTTGCTTGGGTAATACACTATCTTCCACCAAGTTTTACCAGCTATCAATACAACATGGTAGTTTCTCCTTGCACCAAAAATACAAGTGACACTGAAAATCAGGAAGTTGGAGAAACAATGTGTGCCCAGTGTTATTGACCCTCTGGAGGCTAATCATTCATGCTCAAATTTCTGGTGCTACTTTCACTGAGAAAGCTACACTTGTAAAACTTTTGCCTACTGAAGTTGCATATGTGCATTAAAAATTTATGACATGATGCTCAGAGCTTTATAAATAAAAGCTGTTCTTTCTGTTGTCATATCATGTGTAATATTCTTAAGCATTAATGATATTAGTTTTGGAGTTCCAGCATATCTGCTATGTAATTTTAAATGTTCTTTAAAGCATTGATAATATATTAGCTCTTGGGCAGTTAACAGGTGACATACATGAGGAGGTGGAGACCCACAACAAGATGCTAGACCGAATGGTAAGCCGGCTAATTTTGTGAATCTTCTTTTGTACACTACTATTTAACTTTTTCGGTAATGCAGCTATTTTTGGAATTTCTTTTGTACACTTTGTTAACTTTTTCTTGTTTGGATTATTTCCATTAGGGGAATGAGATGGATTCATCTAGAGGAATCATGTCAGGAACTATGGATCGGTTCAAGATGGTAAGCACACGTGATATATATTGTTATTATGTCGTGTGTGTCTGGGGTTGTGTCTGACATACTTATAGGATATGCTATCTTTTCCCGTAATTTCCTTTTATCAGATGCTAGTCTAACAGTTCATTTACTTTCTTAGGTGTTTGAGAAGAAATCGAATCAGAAAGTGTGCAAACTTGTTGGATACTTCGTACTTTCCTTTTTCCTAATATACTACATATTTAGGTAAGCATCTCTACTTGGATTCTGCAGTTCACATTTTTTATACGAGAGTAAATGCAAAAACTTGCTTTTATATATATCCCTGCAGTGAGAAGTACGTAAACTTGCACTGTTACCTTTTCTCTTTTGGTACTAACTTTTTGTTGCAAAATTGCTAATGAGAGTGAGACTATTGGTTAAAACAAACCAAATGAAGTTACTGACATGATGATATTATTGAGGCAATTGATGTCTATCTATGAGCCTGTGCTAGAAATTAGACCTATTTAAATCAATGTATTAGAGCTGGGTATAACCATTTTTCATCCATGATGCATGAATAATATGCTGACCAGATTGTATGAATTGATAAACTAACGAGGGAATGTTTGTAAAAAACTTTGGTTATGGAAAGACTTTGAAGAAAATTGATTTTAGGATACGTTGGAGTAAGATAGATATATATACAGCAGGTAAGATGAATATATATACTGCAGGTTTAGCTAGTATCAGAAATGTGAAGTTAAGATGAGATTAGACCAGGAATATGATGCCTAATATCTACACTCAGGTGTTTTATCTCTACTTGTAAAAAATACCATCCAGGATATCGATACGATAGATGAAGATTTTACATAGAATTAAATAAGAT
>CM064971.1:78252077-78338076 GCA_032847665.1 Solanum chilense
TTGAAAGTCAGGTAATATTTTTACCAATGTCTTTGTGCCGGCTTCATTGAACAACTAATAATATTTGTTTAGTTATAATATGATTTTGAATATTTGACCCATTGTATGGACACTTAAAACTAATCTTCTCTCGTGCTTTGAAAATTTCCTCTAAAAGTAGCTTTCATTTGGTTTGGTTATTAATCGTCACGAAATTGAATTATTCACTATTCGAATTGACTTATAATTTATGATACCTTACTCAACAAGCCACAAAACTAAAAAGGCTCATTCGGTAGGATTGATAAGAATAATACTCTAGTGATTAACCAGTCACGAAATTGAATTATTCACTATTCGAATTGACTTATAATTTATGATACCTTACTCAACAAGCCACAAAACTAAAAAGGCTCATTCGGTAGGATGGATAAGAATAATACTCTAGTGATTAACCCGTCACGTAATATTTATCATCACTATCAATCATTACCGCTATTGCAGTCAATCGTAATTACCATCACAATCACTAATTTGCGTCAATCATGATCATTACAACACTAACCACCTCTACTATCACAAATCATCATCATTATTACTAGCCAGTAGCACCAACTATCAACCCACCACTACAAACCATCGAGTTCGGAGCCTAAAGGGCAAAAAAAGTTAACAAAAATTTCAAAAGGGTAATATCAAAACACTTTCTAACCAAAACAGTAAAATCGCTACTGATGTAGCGATTTATTTTAACGGTCTTAAGTAAAATCGTTGCTCGAGCAGCGATATTGTACAATTTTGTTTTTCCTTATACTAAAAAACAAATGATTTAGAATTCAGATATAAAATCAACATTTTAAGCATTTAGATATACATTTAGATTTAAATATACTACTTTTAATGTTTTTATATATAAATCATTTTCAAATGTCAATTTTTGGCAAAGTGACAAATGTTAGGTTGAGATGTTTTTCCACGACATTTAACTATGTTAATCTTGTCATCTTAAACTTTGAAAATTAAACGTTAAAAGTGCTTTTACTCTGTAGGTTTTACCTATTCAATTTTCTAATAAGTTTGAGATTAATTTTGACAAATAAGTTCGTTTCTCACTACTATAGTCTACTTCACAACCTATCATATTATTTTGCTTGATTAATTCACATTGAGATTTACACTTCAATATTTTCTTTACTTTTTTTTTGGGGGGGGTGGGTAGGTGGGGATAAATAACTCAAACTTTGAAGAATACAGTTTCTCCGTCAAAATAATAATAAGAAACTTTATTATATAATTATTATAATCGAGTAACCATATAAGCAATGAACTTATTCAAAACAAAAGATTATAACATATAATTTTTTAAAACAATATTATCTTATCTTGTCTTATCTTAGGTTTTATTGAGGTAAGGTCGATATCTATTTTATCTTTTATTATTCAAATTTTCCATTTATAATATTTCATATTTGAAATTAAAAAAGTAACAAATAAATAAATTTGTGAAACATTGAGCTATTAATAAAATGCCACGTTTTTAATTCTTTCATTTGCATTTGACACTATCAATTTGACACCACAATGTTTTTTTCCCACATATCATGAGAAACGTGTTTTTTATGTTAAAAAATCATCAACCAGACAAAACAATTTGGTGCATATAACAGGAGGAGAATATTTCATTGTTGTTTTCAACACATATCTATATTGCACCGATTCTTTAAAATTCGTATAATATCTATATCGATATAATATATAAGTGTAGATATGATATTTATATCAAATATGATCAACTAATCTTAGGAATTTTCGTAAAGATTAATAACTATAGCTCTTTATATGTCGTAATATACATTTATTCTGAGGTGCAATGTATCATGTTGTAATATACATTTATAAACAGTATATTTAATACTTACAATCTCACTTGTATGTATATAATGTTTACTTCAATATTAAATATTTTTATACGTAATAAATATTTTCCAACTAATTTTTATTTACCTACATGGATATTGGCATTAATTT
The DNA here is from genome assembly GCA_032847665.1 of Solanum chilense. Taxonomy (NCBI): domain Eukaryota; kingdom Viridiplantae; phylum Streptophyta; class Magnoliopsida; order Solanales; family Solanaceae; genus Solanum; species Solanum chilense. The sequence goes on from CM064971.1 coordinate 78,254,085, forward strand.
CACAAATGTGCTGGCAATTTTGAAGGCTAATACACGTGTGGATAATTATTGGAAAAACTTAATTAAAGTCAAATTCAAGATTGATGCCTTTTAGGTTACTTATTTGTTAACCAAAACTCCCTCTGTCCCATTTTATGCGTCATCTTTTTATATAAATAATTGCTTTATAATATTTGTCATTTTATAAAATTGACGCATATAATATTATGTTGTTCATTTTTACCCTAGCGAGTTATTAGTTTTAAAAAATATATATTTGACTAATTTAGAAAAGCGAAGTAAATGATTCATGTTCATTAATTAAATTAAGTGATCAGAATAAATTAATTCATATTATTGATTGAAAACTTGAACTCCAAAAAATTTAAAACAAGAAAGAGTAAAATTACATTATTTTTTAATGCAAATATAAAGTAAAAAACGTGACATATGAAATTAGATAAGATCACGAAGAGAGTAAGATATTTATCAAAATCTAATAAAGGAAAATAATAATCAATTTATTTTCATTATTTGACCAAACATTAATTGTTGTTTCACTAGACATGTAAATACTTATATTATGTGGGTAATATACACACTAAATATATGATTTGAACATAGTAACAAATGCCACATGGGAGGTCCCAAATTAATGGAACACTATTTATATTGAAAATCTAACAACTTAAAGAAAAACAACTAGGTTTATTTTATGTAGATTTTTCACTCGTGCTATTTTAATTAATTTGTCCAATAAATATAAAAAAAAAAATATTATCCATTATGCCAAAGTTCACCAATTAAATTTCACAACTCAATTTAGTACATATATATGTTTTTATAATTTTTATAATAGTACCATTTTATATTATGTTGATGTGAGCATTTTGCCTTTTTTAAAATTATATTAAACCATATATTATTTTATAATACCTAGCTACCCAAAAAAATTATACTATTTGTTCAATTAATAATTAAAAGAACTCATTATTATTTATAACATCAATGATTACATATCAATAATTTAATAGGCTAAAGACAAAGTCGTTAACTAAAACCTTACATAGTTGTCATTAGAAAATAATTAAGAGTAAAATTATTCATAATAGAATAAGTGAAATTAATCAATACTTAAAAATAAAACAGGTTACTTATTATAATAGATTAAACACACAAATACTGTAAATATTTTTATATTATCAGTAAATATAGGTTAACATTTTTAAACTTACATACAAAATTATGTGAACTTTTAATTTGTAGTAGATTTTAGGTCATCTTAATGATATCTATTGGTAACTCTCTCTGTAACATTTATAATCTTGAAGTTTAATTATAAACTATCAGTTATATAATGAAGCTTAATTATAAAGTAAAAAAGAAACATAAGTATTTTCATTTGAAAAAAAAAATGTTCAATGCATATTCTCAATATTTTCTTGAGAATTTATTTTTCAAAATTTTCAGTGACTTAATTTTTTAATAGTATGCATTGATGTTTTTACCAAATCATGTTAATCTATCATGACTAAATGATTTAATAAAATAAATAACATATGATCACTATTTATAATCGGGTGATATATATATATATATATATATATATATATATTTTACAAATCTATTAGTTTAGCATAAACTCAATCATGGTGCGACTAAAACAAATCTTAACAAAATACATATACTTTATTCTCATTAAATCCATTAATAAAATTTTATTGTATATTATTTCGATAAATAATATTATGATTCGATGCAGATAAATTTTACCGAGTGTGAATACGTTGGGGCAAGAGATAGCGACGTGCTTCCCACAATGCCACCTGCCCACGCGCACACGACCCCACAAATTTGGACTCTATGGACAGAGACTTCAAGAAACCCTCATTTTTATATATTTACAAATAAATACACATTTTTTTAAAAAAAGTATTTTTTATTTTTTATTTTAAAAAAACACCACTACTTGATAAGAAACTTCTATAAAGAAAAATATCCATCAACTCTCTAAAATCATTTCTTACTTACCCCCTTCTCATAATTCGCTCCTTTAGACTTTTTCTAATTTTTTTTTTCTAAAACCAAAAAAAAAATAATAAAAATACATATGATATAAAATATACTATGTAATATAAACTTTGTTATTAGTTTTTCTCAATCTCTATGTGTGCTTTATTCTCTTTTTTTTTCTCCCTTTGGGTTTGATTCTGTCCAGAGTTTCTGTTTTTTCTATAATTTGCATTTGTTTCTTAATTTAGATCTTCACCTTTTTTTTACATCTTTTTCTTCTTTTTTTTGTTCTTTATTTTTTATAAAAAATAAAAATATATTTTGCTAATTCTAGCTATCATATCATCTTTGTTTTTCTCTTTACTTGATTCCATGAACTTCTTATGCATCTAATTCTCCTTTAAAGAAAATTTCTTCCTTATATAACCCTAATTTTATCTTCACAAGAGGTATAGATTAAAAAAAAAAGAGGGTTTATATTATATCTTCAAGATAGGTCCAATTTTTTTAGGTTCAAAAATAAGGAAATAAGTAAAAATCTTGAATTTGAGCTAATTTTTTCTTTGGTGAATTTTGGAATTATGGCTAATTGGTGGGGTGGTCAGGTGGGCATGTCCGGGCTTGAGCCAGGATCTTGCCCACCTATGCTTCTGACGAAGCAGCTTTCGGTGAATGAGAGTGGGAGTAGTGGCGAAAATCAAGAAGATAATGATAGAGAAAATGGTGATCATGAGCCTAAAGAAGGCGCGGTTGAGGTTGGTAATAGAAGACCTAGAGGTCGACCACCAGGATCCAAGAACAAGCCCAAACCCCCAATTTTTGTGACCCGGGATAGCCCTAATGCCCTCCGTAGCCACATCATGGAGGTGGCAGGAGGGACAGATGTCGCGAATTGTATTGCACAATTCGCGAGGAGGCGCCAACGTGGCGTTTGTGTACTTAGTGGGAATGGCTCGGTAACAAATGTAACCCTAAGACAACCATCATCTCCAGGTGCTGTTGTTTTACAAGGAAGATTCGAGATTTTATCGTTAACCGGAGCATTTTTACCCGGTCCAGCCCCTCCTGGCTCGACCGGGCTAACTGTTTACTTGGCCGGAGGCCAAGGACAAGTGGTTGGTGGTAGTGTTGTTGGGCCATTAATTGCTGCAGGCCCAGTAATGATTATAGCTGCCACTTTTTCTAATGCAACCTATGAAAGGTTGCCACTAGAAGAAGAGGAAGAGGTTGGAGGCGACCACCCCAGCCAATCACAAGTATTGGCTGGAAATTCGCCTCCGACCTTAGGTTCAAATGATGGAAGGCCACAACAACATGAATTGCATGATCCATCATCGTTACCTATTTATAATTTTACACCGAATATATTACCAAATGGTGGACAATTGAATCATGATGCATATGCTTGGACAAATCCTAGACCACCTTATTGAGATTGAAAAAAAAGAGGTGAAATTTGAAGAATAAAAGAGATCATATATGTACTAAGGTAAATTTCTACCAATGTTTGATTTTATACATAGAAGTTTATAATGTTTGTGTTTTGTAGGAAAATGTTTTTTGGAAGAAGTATATATAGTTATAGGAAGGAGAAAAACTATATTACTTTTTCTAAGTAAAATAAACATTTTCTCTTGTAGCTTCCATTATGGTTGAAATAAAATATGGTTTATTTCATTTTTCTCCAATAATTTACTCTATCTTTTAGTTAGTGTTAAAAAAAAAGTTGTTTAATTTGTTTAATTACTATAGAAGATTTATAGGAGTATGTGTCTTCTTTTTCTTAGTTGTGCTTCAAATATTGTGACTTGAAACAATGAATGTTCATGTTCTTATTTTTTTAAAATTAAATATTCAATATTCCCTCTTGCACTTATATTTCTTTTATCTTCATCATTATAGTTGTCAAAGCACTAAAGAAAGACCAATCCATGTGCCTATACTTAAATAAAAATTAATAGCTATTTTATTAGTTTGTTTAATTAGTTGATGTTGTGGATAAGTACTAAACTTTGTTAATTTTCTTACTGATTTTAATGAAAATATAAACTAGAACTAAAGAAATCTATTGTGAGCAAAATCTAGGAGTGTTAAAGTTAAATCTAATGTACTTAAACTAATAAATTAATCCTTTTTTATTGTTACTATTAAGATATGCATTTGATCAAAATTGCTACATCATAACAATTAATTTATATTATAGCAATGGATAAGATTCAAATATTCTCTTGGAAATGCTCCTGCTATGCATGCATGTTTTTTTTTATTTTGTTTTGTTTTTATTTAACTTATAATATAAAAATTTTAGTAGTTTATTGGTTACAGTTTGGAAGGAGTGTTTTAAAACATAAAATAAGCAAAGATTGCTTCCTTACTCAAATAGAAAAAACTAGCAACAAATTAGAATTTAAAATTTATTGATTCTCATAATGATTTTAAGATATTTTATAATAATAATTTCAAATATCTATTTATGTTCTATTTGTCCCAATTTCAATTTTGTGAGTCAATAAGGTCTTCCTTAACCATATGAATCTTCTCCCATGCATTTAAAATACTTTAAATTATCGATTATTATAACTTATAAAATCTTTTAAATTATACCTAACATGTAAATGTTGTTTTTAAATGCTTATAAGTTTCATATCTGATTTCACAGTTAAAACTATTTTAAGAAAATTGTCTTTCAAACTCTTAAGTTGTATGATATAAAATTGAAACATAGAGAATAATATTCTCTCCGTCTCAATTTATATGACTCATTTTTTGTTTCAGTTAGTCTCAAAATGATACATTTTTATATCAAATTAATTTTATAAATATCTATTTTATTCTTAATGAAATAATCACACAAATATCAATTACTTATTTTAAATCACAAAGTTCAATTTTCTTTTTTTTTTCAAATTTTATATTATATGTAAGCTACTGAATTCATAAGAATGGACATGTTACATATGCTAGAGCTTCTTCTGTAAGAGACATTTCTTGGTTGCTTGTGTGTACATGTTTTGGGTAAATACATGCACTTACATTCAATGATATGATAATAGCTAATCAAAAATAGTTCAATTATTACTTTTATATATATATATATATATATATATATATATATATATATAACAAATAATACTAAATGACCAGAGTTGACAATTTGTTCTTTGAATCCCACTTGCAAGGAACACTATAACTGGAATCACTGACTGACTGTCTGATAAAAGCGGAGCTAGATGAAGTTTGTGAATTCGGATAAATTTAATAATTTTTTTATATATGGTATACTTATACTAAAAAAAATTAAATGAATGATTTCAAATCCCCTCTCTTCTTTTAAAAGAAAACTTAAAACCTCCAAAATTTTAATTTTAATTTCGCCTAAATAAAAAAGAGTCAAATGCAATACTGATGACAAATTGTGATAACCAAGCTAGATTTACATGCTGCTATTTTTTTTTTCCAACAAAGTTGTTGATAAATTGTTTATTCACTTAGCGGACGTTTAGACATAAAAAAAATATATGAGATTTGTACTAAAAATGATACTATTTGTAAATTAGAGTTGTGAATGATTTAGGCTTTAGAGTAAAATTAATGGAAATAGATTTTTGAAGTTTTTTAACTGTCATAAAATTTCCGTGGAATTTTAAAAAATTACAATAATTCTATGTCCAAACTATTTTCCAGAATAAACTTTTGAAGGAAAAAATGAAAATTATCTATAGTCAAATGGTACAACAAAAGGGAAGTCCTTGCTAGTATAATAGGGTTCATCCATCTCCGATAATTTTGATTTAAATTTTATATTTATATATTTTTTTTTAAAATCATCAAATAAATATATTATAGATTTCGAATGTAACAATCAAATAGATATGATAGAATTTGATATTCAAACTCATAGAGTGTGTTTGGTATGAAGGAAAATATTTTTTGGAAAATGTTTTCCAAATTTTCCATGTTTGGTTGGGATAAAAATTTTGAAAAATGTTTTCCAAATTAACTTATTTTCCTCAAAATTAAGAAAAATGACTTCCCTTCAAAAATAAAGGAAAACATTCCTCCAATTTCAAATTACATTTTTTTTAAAAAAAAACATCAATTTTAAAAAAATGTTTTCAATTTAAAAATTTTATTTATTCACCCGATCCCTGACCCACCCACCACCGGCCACCCCTCACCCCTTCCCAAAAAATTAATTTTGTTTTTTAAAAATATTTTCAACTTCAAATTTTTATTTTTAAACTCCTACCCCATCAAACCCCAAAACTCCCAAAAAAAATAATTTTGTTATTTAAAAATACTATCAACTTCAAATTTTTATTTTTTCACTCCTACCCCCCTCCCCCTCCCATTACCCCCACCCCATCCCACCCAACCCCCACCACCACCCCATAAAATAGTAATTTTATTTTTAAAAAATATTTTCAATTTCATAAATTATTTTTTACTCTAGTAAAAATAAAAGATGTTTCTCAAAAATATTTTTCATTCACAAATCAAACACTAAAAATTATTTTCGAAAATATTTTCTACTCACCAACCAAACTTGAGAAAATAAGTCCAAAATCTACTTGTAAACACAAAAAAAACATTTTTTAGGAAAACATTTTCCTCCGTACCAAACACACCCATAACATTAAAATTTTAAATTTATTATACAACATATATATTATATCTTCACGAGTGTATAGCGATGAACATAGAAACATAGTATATACTTTTTGAATTAAGGATGTATAGCAATGAACATATAAGTGATAGTATAAATAGGAGATGGTGATTAGGAGGAACTATCATTTTAAGTATTCATAGGTTAACACATGTAAATTCGAAAGACAATTAGAAATATCAAAGACTTTGAAATAAAATAAATTTATATAATTTTGTACATAAATTACCAAGATATATATATATATATAATAAGCAATGTACAGTCCAAACCCTAAAATATGACACCACTTGATGATTGTAAAAAAAAAAACACTTAATTGTAATAAGATAATTTTATGGTATTTGGCTTTAGGTTTAGTATAACAAATTAGTATAATTTGGTATTTGGTATTTTTGGAATATTGATTATTTACTTAATGAAGATCATATATTAATATGTTCATTGCTCATTAGTATAATAAGTCTAACGAGAAAGTTAAAGAATAAACATAAACAACTCAAAAAACACATGTTGTTTTTCTTAATGTCTTTTTACTTATTGATATTCTATAATATCGTGCCTTCACAAACAAAAATAGAAATAATTAGAGAAACAATGTTAACTTTGTAATAACAATCAGCTACAACTTCGATATGATATTACAGAATATCATAACCAATTAAAATTTAATTTACAAATTATCAATTTACCAAAATAACACTTAAAAATTTAATATTTAATATCTACTTTCAATTATTTATTACCAAAATAAAATTTGAAAATTCTGAATCAAATATCAAACACTCGCCCAAAAAAAACTGTAAAATTTAAATTGTCATAAAAATGAGTTTGCGTATCATGTGCACATGTGGTAATAATTATTGCACATTATGAGTTGTAAAGTTGTATGTAATATTTAATTTGCTTCAACTATTTATCTATTGGTGCCATCTTGTCCCATCCACACTCATGCCCAATATTTGTTGCTTTATTATTAACTAATGTGGTTCAACAGATGAATCTGTTTTTTTTTTTTATAAAGGTAGAAATATGATTTTTACATGTGAAAAAGTTTCTTTTATATAATCTATAAGTAAAAAGACTAGTAATATGGATAGATAAATGTGATAAATATTGTGTAAGTTATAAAGAAAAACTAATGGAGTGTGTTTGGTATGAAGAATGTTTTCCAATTTTCCCATGTTTGGTTGGGACAAAAGTTTTGGAAAATGTTTTCCAAATCAACTCATTTTCCTCAAAATTAAGGAAAATGACTTCCCTTCAAAAATTAAGGAAAACATTTTCCATAACTCTCCTCCAATTTCAAATTACTTTTTTTTTTGGGAAAAACATCAATTTAAATAAATATTTTCAATTTCAAAATTTTATTTTTTCACCTGATCCTTGACCCTACTGTCACCGGCCAGCCCCCCCCCCAACCCCAACCCCGCCCCAAAAAATTAATTTGTTTTTTAAAAATATTTTTAACTTCAAATTTTTATTTTTAAACTCCTACCCCTCCCCCCCTCCCGGCCAGCCCCCCTACCAGCCCCCACCCACCCCAATCCCCAAAAAAATTAATTTTGTTTTTTTAAAAATACTATCAACTTCAATTTTTAATTTTTTCACTCCTATCCCTGCCCTCTCCCTCCCCCTTCCCCCACCCCCACCACTCCTCAAAAAAATAATAATTTTGATTTTGAAAAATATTTTCATGTCATAAATTATTTTTTACTCTAGTAAATCTCTCAAAACATTTTTCATCCATAAATCAAACACTAAAAATCATTTCCAGAAAATATTTTCTACTCACCAACCAAACATGAGAAAATAAGTCAAAAATCCACTTATTTTCCAGGAAAACATTTTCTAGGAAAACATTTTCCGTGGAAAACATTTTCCTCCATACCAAACACACCCATGGTCATAACTCATATGAATTACAAAAGTTAATGACCATGAAAGTTACAAGAATCAGTACTTATCTTCCAACACAATTTAAATCAACTAACATATGCATTTTTAATATTATCTTTTCGTTCAGAATTATTTGTTATAATTTCTATTTTTAGAGTCAAACTATAAAAATTTTGACTAACATTTTAAGATGTATTTTTTCATCATATTAATATGCAAAAGATTGTAATTTATACTACTTTTCATGTAGTTTTAGAATATCTAATTTTTTGTTTAAAATATCAATTAATGTGATCTAATTTACCTTTGAAAATTAGTCAAATTAACTTTTGATAAGCACAACATGACAAACAATTCCGAACAAAATGAGTATTTTAATAATAAAATGTATTTATATCAATAATATTCACATCATAAATTTGTGATACCATCATTGACGTAAACTTGTATGTTGTACACAATAAAACCATCATCTTTCTTCCTCTCTATTTCGAAGCCTAAAGGGTATAAAATATTAACAAAAATTTCAAAATAGTATATAAAATTTTATGTTGTTCCATCAATTTCGCCGTTTTGATTAATATAAAATTTTATATACCGTTTTGAAATTTTTATTAATATTTTATACCCTTTAGGCTCCGAACTCCTAAGATGACATATATATACATTACTAACCTAAAAATCTATCGATTCTTCACGGAAATCACACAAGGCTATTAGACCTAACTTCAACTTAATAAACCAAAGTCATTTCACCATTAACTAGATATTTGGTTATAGTTTTGTGTTCCAGACTTCATACTAAATACAATCATATGCCTAAATTAAACATATTTGGTCAATAAATACTTATGAACATATCCATAATTATTCAAAATGGAGTGCTACTAACACTCAAAATATTATATCCCAAGTTTTTTTATTTTAACAAAAGATTTACAAACATGAAGGTCCCCTCTTCACATGAGTTCACGTGTCACCAAGGTTAATTAATTAATTTAATCTTAATAAAATATGCTTAGCAACTTGGTCACAACATTCCAACACTAAAGTCTCTCGATATTAGTGGGGGTCCTATTAGGTTCAATAATTTCAACTATTATTCACCCTTCTCTCTACTCTACACTAAAATAGTTAATTAATTCGAAACCAAAGGGGCCAATATAGAACAAATTGGTTCTTCCATTTGTTCCTATTGGCATCACACCACTAGCAAATTTTTGCTAACTACTTTTTAATTAAATTTCGATCCATTAAAAAGATCTTGATTTTAAATCTGAATACAGAAAGAGAATTGTCGTAAGCCAAACAACAACAATATATTTAACATAATCTCATAAAAATACTATTTAATTATGAGTTACCTAACGATGGATTTCAATTTGTTTTGTAGTGGATAATCCAATCCGTGTTCACAAAAGATCGGGAATAATATTGTGGCCTTGTTGCTACGGAATAAATTTAAGTCCTAGATGATTGTGTGACGTATAATTGAATTTGTGTTATATTGTACGACTATCTAAAAGTTGTGAATTTGGAAGAAAAGAGATATTCACCCTCTACTATAATTGATGTTAGATTCATATAATTGATCTCGACTAATTAGGGATTAAAATGACTAGTTGATTGATTGGAGGGGTGACTTTTACTTTTGGCTACTTTTAAGACCTCTAAGAAGCCAATTTGAAACAATTGCATCACTATGAAAGGGAATCCATTAAACTAGCATTAATGAAATGTAGACCATACATTATAATTTATAAGCCCCCTTCAAATACATTAATAATTGTGTGCACCAAATTTCATTAATATCATTAGTGGTGGGGGCATAAACATTTGTCCATTTTTCAAGAAAAAAACAAGAATTGGTTCTTGGCTTAGCTTTTATATGTGATCTTTCAAAATCCAATTTTGATGCACATATCTAAAAGGACTTTTGTATTTGTCGTGGAGTACACGTCATTACTATGGGTCCAAAATGTTTTTAACTTTAACCTAATATCTTTGTGCTTTTAGGAGACACATTTCGGATTTCTTGTTATTTGGTAGTACGTGAATATGACCCTTTATCGATGAGATTGTTTCTCACTTAATTAGAAATTTTAGTTTTATATTCTTATATGAATTTTTATTTGTAGGAAGTATTTTGAAAATAGTTGAATTTCAATATTGATATTTTAAATGAAAAATAGAAAATTGATGAATCTTAATGAATTTATTATTTCACGTCTCGTTCGTAAATAGTATAGTACATTCTTTTTACTAAAATTGAAAATTTTCTATGTGACCATTCGAAATTCGATCATGAAGTGAGATGTGATTGACAAGCAATCTATATTATCACTCGAATGAATTTTGTTTAAATTGTCTAAATGCTAAGTATTAATGAATTTAGCATAATAATATAGAAAATCAACTCGCTCAAGACTTTTTTTCTTCATGTAAGTTATTATAAAAATATCACACAAGAAAATTAGTGATATTTTGATTTACTAATTTTATTCTTATTTAAGTAAGAAAAAGTTTCATACAACTAACAAACTACTAATGAGCTATATTTTTTCAACATATTTATGAAATAAGATTAAGTTAGTAAAAATATATTTAATTTTCTCGAAATGAATCGTTTCATAAGAGATGAACCCAAGCTAATTAAGAACATCATTTATTTGGAACGGAGAAAGTGTTCCCTCCATTCACTCACACTAATACAATATTTAAATAAAAGAAATTTATTTTTTTAACTTGTCACATTTAATATATAAACAATATTGTTTATTCATAACTTATTCTTAATATTAATTAGTTACTCTCAGATTATTTTTAAGATTTAAGATTATACCTCATCAATTACTTTAAATATTATGAAACGATATCATATTAATTATTTTTTCTTTATAACCCTTCAAATTTAAAGTATTTTTTTTAGAACCCTTCGAATTTAAAGTGAACTAATAAAGCTAAACGAATGAAGTAATAATTTTAATTATTTTTTTTATATTAATATAAAAAATTACTATTTTCTTCGCTACAAAAAGAATGATCTATTTTAATTTGAAATGGAGTTTAAGAAAAGAAAGAAGACTTTTTAATCTTTTGATTTTAAATTAAAGGTATATCAAATATATTAAAATATCCTTTAATCTTGTGATCTTAAACATATCACGTGAAAAGTTAAAATTAAAATATTATAAATTTTTTTTTTTTTTTTAAACGGAGGAAATATTTAATTAGGGGCATTGATTTGGCTAATAAAACAAGAAGCAAGATTATAATGGGTGGTTCAAATAATGTGGGACCAAACACGTCCTTGTCACTTTTTTGGTATTGACCAAAATACCCGTCAAGATTGTACCACGTGACAGATGTAACACGGAGGGGGTGTAAACGCGTCAGTCTTGTTTTCTAAACATACAATATTATATATTCGCGATCCGATAAAATTTAAATTTAATTCATATAAAATTCATTTAAAGGAAAATGTAATTTTATTATGAACTTCCAATACAAGAGCTTGAATTGATATCTTTCATAAATATGAAGTGATCTTATTCTCAAAGAGGGAGTTACAATTTCAAATTTTTACAACCCTGAATTTATATTCTTCTTTTTTTCTTTTTGGTATTTATTGAGTTTTGAATGAATTATTTACTGAATTTGTAACCACTATAATAGTTTTGTCACTTCTTATTCATCTCAGTTCACCCTTAATAATCACCACGATAAGTATAATTTATAAAAAAAAATTTATTGAAATGTTCTTAGAAAATAGAAGTAACTTTTGCCACAAAGCTTAAACAAGAATATATCACAATTTACCAAAATTAAGTGTTAAACTTTGATTAAATTGAAAACACATATGTCACATATTTTGTGTTTCATAAAAAGCAAATTTATTGTGATCGATCGATGTTTATACATCAAAAAACAAGAAGTGGCAATACTAAAGTGATATTTTATTTTTAATTAATCGCAAATTAAGTGTTAGAACTTAATTAAGAGACATTTCTAGTAGTTTTGTGGTTTGATACAAATATTAGGTGTGATTTTAGGTATTCGACACTTAAAAAGAGAAGAAAAATATTAAGATGTGCAATTCAAAGTTTAATTTAAAAGCATTCTGAAAAATAAAAAAACTTAGTCTGTGTCAGAAATATGTTGCATTTAGTTTATTTTATATAACGATATTTGTTATGCATAAAATTTAAGATTTTTTTTTGCTACCACATATAAAAAGTTTCTCTTGATTCTTGAAATTAGAGAGTTTAAGCGTGTGTAATATAAAATAAAATTGAAGGAATATAATAGTCATGTCATCTAAAACACAAACAGGAATATTTTTATACACTTTTCTTTTTCAAGAAATAGTATATATATATATATATATATATATATATATATATAAAGATGCTTGAAATGACAATTTTAACTTCTTGTACATGAAAGTTGTGCCTCATAAAATATAAAATAGTTACTTATGAGAGTCCTTTGAATGATTTTAAAGTAAGAATTATACATATGCCGAGAGTTATAGCGAAACGAATAAGATATTTTTATTTTTAATTAGATATCTTTAGCTTGAACTGTGAATGAAAAAATTATAGTGAAAAATGTTTTTCTCTTTAGATCTTTCGTGACGGGAATTTAAATTAGTCAAGACCATAATACATAAACTCGAATTAACCAATTTGTAAGGGTTAAACCATTTAAACTTCAATTATTAATATATTATATTAAATATGTATTGTTACTTCACAAGGGTGATATAGTTCTCAAAATACTCTTGATATCAAATATTTCCTAAATAAACGGATTGAAAATACAAAGTTTAATTAATTAAAAACTAACTATATTTAGCTAAATATTACATAGATCAAAACTAGAAAATCTTAATGAATTTTCAACAAATACTTCTCATATATTTAATAAAATTTTCAATATATTATAAAATTTGTGCAAAAAATTATTAAAATTTTGATAACTCGCTTTCACCACCCTAAATTCACCCCACTAGCTAGTAACTATAATATTTATAGTTATATTGATTATAGGGTTCATAGTAGCCAATTACTATCCATACAAATTCAAAGTCAACATCAATTAGGAGACAAATCGTTTTCATAAATTCAACTAGTATATGACATAATAAAATTAAATATAATCCATGCATAGCACGCAAATATTTTTTTTAATTAATTCATATATTAATATCCTTGTTTTTAATGAGATGCAAACTTCATGCCAACTCATGCTACTATAATTAAATTCTCACCAACTATAAACATTTATACATATATCTATTTTTCAAATCCATAAAAGGAACAAAATAAAGCTATAAGTTGCAAACATTGAAACATTCACTTAATTAAAATAGTATATGTATTTGAATATAAAGTATACACCATTTATACACTTGGTATATATTTTGTAAATTCTATAACTGAATAATTTAGTAATTATCCCTTCAATTTAGAGTAATGAACACAAATCTCACCACCTTAGAAGCTAATTCTCTTTATTTTATTTTATTTTGTAGATTTTCAATACTATAATTCCTATCATATTTTGATTCCTAAATACATATATTTTACCTATGCAGATATATGTATCACGAATTTTGGCCTTTGGGTAAAAAACATTTTATTGATTTGTCACTAACATAAAAGCCCATTGACTACAAAAAATTTGGGCCTTTGGGTAATGAGGTATAATAATTAGGAAAAAACTACTTGAAGTACTACATTTTAATAAATAATTGTTGATTTTGACGATACTTTTATTTATTACCATTTATAGTAATACATAGCTTAATCTACAAAGACGTATTGAAATATGCAAATATATATGTATTATAACTAGTTTTTTAAAATATATTATACTTGTTTGGTAAGAAATTGACACATTGTATTATAAGTGTAATAAAATGTGTGATAAATGTATTATTCATCAATAAAACTTGTATTATATGTGAATAATAAATTATTTTTTGTAATATGTATTAAAACTGTATTATAAATGTACTAAAATTGATTAAGTGAAAAAATATTATTACTATAAATAGTAATTTTTTTTTAATTATAATATATTTATATAAGTTTTCCTTAATTATATAGCAACATTATATCAAACATAAAAACCATATTTTATTGATTGTCATAAAAATATTCACATTTTTTATATCATAATTTATTTTTATTTTTCGGATTAATTTAGGTTGATTAATCCAAAGCCCAATTCAAAGAAGGTGAAAGGAGCCCTAAAATTATTTGGGCTTTTTAGACGGGATAAGGTCCATAGTTCAAACGGATAAATGTAATATTAAGTCCTTCAATAACTAGGTAATGTTGATTTTGATTCTTTTAATATTTAACTAAGATTATTTAAATTTTAGTTAAAACATGTGTATTTTTATCCATATTGAACTAAATACAAGTAAGTTATCAATGCAAATCGTTTATGATCGATCGTCAAAAAAAATAAAATCTTATTTTCTTTATTATTTTTG
Organism: Solanum chilense; assembly: GCA_032847665.1. Lineage (NCBI taxonomy): Eukaryota > Viridiplantae > Streptophyta > Magnoliopsida > Solanales > Solanaceae > Solanum > Solanum chilense. The sequence goes on from CM064971.1 coordinate 78,269,150, forward strand.
TCTTATATACTCCTACTTTTAATATATTAATTTTTGAACTTGTACTTCTGTCTTTTGGGGAAAAGGGTAATCTGGACATTTTTTTATTTTACCAATTTTAGCAAATAACAAATAAAGAAAGTCACTTTTTTTGTTTTAATTAGGATATAGCTAGTACTAACCTATGTCTAGATCTTGATGCAAGTCAACTTTAATTATATAAATTGAAGAAAAAAATATAAGATGAGCAAAGGTCAAAGTATTATTATATTGAGTAACTAATATTCTTTATAGTCATAGTTCGGTTACTATTAAAAATAAATATTTTTTTAATCGTAAATCAATAAAAAAAATTAAAAAAAATTATATATAATGGCAAACTAATAAATCAAATAAAATGATATAATCAGCTTTTGATTTAATTGTGTTCTGTAGTAAACTGTTTGTCAGTCACTTCTTTCGCTCAAACTCTCACTTTTATAAAATGCTTTTGTGTTTGTATAAAATGAGAAAAAATTATATATATACATATATTTTCATTCTCCACTCTCTCAGATCTCGCTTTCCACTCTCCCAGATCTCGTCTGTCACCCTCGCCTCTTTCGCTTATACAAATAGAAACGAAATGTATAAATTGTGTTTATGTTTTATATAAAGCGAGAGAAAATTGTATATACACATGCAAGTACATATATCTTCGTCCTATACACTTATAATTATACAATACAAATATTCCTCTGCGCAATTTTATTTTATTTTTTTTCTTTCTCGTTTTATATACGCACAAATTATACAATTGATTTTTTTTTGGTATATGTACAACAAAATATGCATTTATGTTTACTATGGAGCGCAATTATGCAAACTTTGTTATGACATACAAATATAAATTTTGTATTTGCTATATGTAAAGTTATTCAAAAATTTATAGTTTAAAATATGATTTTTTCACTTTCATTCGTATTGTAAATTAGCTCACTGAAAAATGCATAATACGTGAAATAGATTCTCGCTATAGTGCTAAAAATACTTATAGAACATTTTTTCCTCATTAATTTAATAAAAAAATTTGGGAAGAATATTTATCGAATATTTTTCAATGGTAAAATATCAATAGTGGCTTCTTTTAGTATGGGGGGAGCATTGCAAATGGATCGACTTCCAAACTCTAATTTACAAGTATTATGAATTAAAACAGACATTGTTGTTATTTAATGAGACTTATTATTTTATTCTTTATTTATTTTTGGTTCCTACTCAATGTTTGAAATTTATAGTCTCAAACTTTCAATTAAGTTCATTTAGATCATGTATTGTAAGATCTATTCGGAGTAATACTTTTAAAAAGATTTTTTTCTATATTGTGGGCTTGAACCCAAAATTTATATTAAAAATGATACAATTTCACCGTTAAACCACAATCGATATCAATTTGATCTTATTATATTTGATGAACAACTAAATCTATATTTTTTTTAAAAAAAATAAAGAGGTAGTAGCCTTTTTAACCTTTCGACATAGGTGATTTAATTGTGCGTGGAGAAAAAGCAAAGACAATTGATTTATAATTTAACTTATCAGTACTAAACAAGTAGGCACCGTAAAATAGACTCAAGGGTATGAATCTCTTTTTCAAAAAGAGCTTTAATTTCGACTTATATGTTTAGTAAAAGAGAATAATCTTATCCTTTGAGAATAATAAAAAATGAACAGTATTAGGATTAAAAAAAGAGTGATATTTGTATTGGTTGTGGATAACTCAGATAAATACAATAATTCACTAAAAGAAGAATATCTTACGTATAGTTAATTTTAGTTGTTTTTTAATAGTACACTGATGTTTAATATCTATTTTGAAGTCTAACTAATTCATTTTAATTGGTGCCATAAAATACTAAATTTAAGAACAAAACATCTTCTATAATCAATAATTTCACTATTATTATTCGAATCAAGAGACGAAACTAATATTTTTTTGAAGCTTATGAATTAAAATTCTAATCAATTAAAGTTACTAATTTCTAAATTAAATTTATGAGACCGGACCAAAATTATTGATCGTCGTCTAATTCAAAATCTCTAATTAAGATAAAAATATTTACTTCTTAATTATAACCTTTAATATTCACTCAAGTAAAATTCTCTCTCTTTCAAGTGGAATTATATTCCATATAATTAATTTTCCATGAAAAGACTGAAATATTTTCTATACTTTTGATCAGTACAGATCCCTTGGCAAATAACTTTTGTTCCTAAATTTCAAGTGACCTCATTGTATACATAATTCATGATTCATGCCACAAAATAATAATGACTAAGCAAAGTTTATATTTTTTCCTTTTTATAATACCAAGTGGCAATTCTTAATTTTGAAAATATAGGTGTACATTAAGATATATATAGTCGAGGCAAAGGGCGTGCCACGTCGATAGAGGGCGGACTAACGAGGACAGATTAAATAAAATTGATAATTTTTTAAAAATATTATAAAAATAATTTACATGTAATATAAAAGGAAAGATCTCATGTTCCCATAATATATATTATTTTGAAATAGATGTAATGTAGTTTAAAAATAAATTTGTACAAGTTTAAATTCAAAACGGATAATACGAGTTATATGGGATTTGCATCATATATTGAAAGAGTTAAAAATAAATCACTTATTTCAGTTCCAATGAACCTAGATGATATTTTTTTTTTATAAAAACAAAAAAAAAAAACAAATTCACTCAATACACAATCTGCTACTTTAGAGTTCATAATATACATGTATCTTTTTTTCTTAGCATGAAATAATTTTCGTAGCGATGAATTCAAGATTTTAATTTGAATCGAATTTAATCATGTAGAGTATTTTTATCATTGAGTATTTTATTATATTTTTGAAATTATATATTTTAAAATGAAACAATTTTAAATACTTATAGTAAATTAAATTATAAAATATGTAAGTTTATATATATAAAAAGTCAAACTTTTCATTATGAGAATTTATCTGCTATATATAAAGTTAACTATTTATATACATATACAATACAATATATGTTGAATCGTCTTGATTTCTTTGTATATATTTTTTAAAAATATGATTCAATACATGATTATATATATAAAAAAGTATTTTTGACTTTATATATAAAAGTTAAATTGTGGTTGATGAATAACCTAATTATATGAAATCCATCACTTCAATCAGGGGCGGATTTAGGAGTACGGGTGGGGGTGCCACGACATCCAGCGTTTTCGAAAAAAACGTTACATACACATGTATATATGTATAATAATTAAATATATATTATTTTTGCCACCTAGTGATTATACAACGGAATAGCCCAATTGGCAAAGGAGAGGGTCTGCCACCTTGTCAACCGGGTTCGAACCTCTGCATGTTTATTTTGTTTTATCAATTAGTGAGTACTGAATTATTAGTGTCAAATAAATATTATTAAGAATATATTTGAATAATAGTTTTTAGAAAAAACATAAAGATGAATAGACTGAAACTACAATTTTTATTATTTCCCAAATATATATCTCCAACAACACATAAAGTCAATGGAAGGTGAATATATTATGTTAATATTATTAGATAGTTTATACAAGCTCAAATTTAACGTGACTTTTTTTTTCCTCAAAGTTTCCGCAAATAAGACATTTAATTGCAAAAAGAAAACAAAAATTGAATTGTTTAGTTATCTCTGATCACATAATATCTAAAAGAAAATATTACAATAGGCACATTTGATCGATTTGTTTATAAAATAAAATAAAATTAATAACCTGAATTGTAATCAAAATTAAAGCAACCAATCCTTTTATCTTATTTGAATGTTGTGGCACCCCAACCTTCAAATTCTAGATATGCCAATATACCTATGTTAATTAATTAACACCTAATTGTTCCAAAATTCACCATCTAATAGCACCACTGTGACAAGATTTGATTGACAACAACATTTGTTGACAACAACGTTTGTGAAACAAATTCATCGAAAGGAAGAAACTTAAACAAAGACTATGAGAAGAATTAAGAAAATAAATAAATATGCTCCCTTGAATATGTTAGGGCAGATTCAATTTTAAATGAACAATTGAACATAAAAATTGCAAAATTTGAAAAAAGAAAAAGTTTAAATGATATCGATCTAGAGACTTGAATTGTGTTTGGACATGAATATTGATTTTTCGTGAGTGTTTAAAGTGAAAATTAAGAAAATATTTTTTGGAGTTCAACTTAAATTCCGAAAAACTATAACAATTCCATGTCCAATAATTTTCCAAACGATACTTCTCGTGAAAAAATTAGAATTCTTTAATTGTCGTAAAAGAATTCCAATCTTGAATAAAAAGATATAATAATGGGAATATTATTTAATATTTATGTTGTTAATTCATATTATATAGTTTGAGATAGACAAGAAAAATGGAATAACAAAAGAAAGACGTCCAATTTTCATCTTCATGAATTTCCACTAAAAGAAATAATCTACATAATCTCACTTTGCTTTGAAAGCACGTTATAGTGACCCTCATCATTTTCAACAACAACAATATATTCAATACTCTTATCTTGTGAAAATTAAAACATTTAATTTCAATGAACCTTCTTCTGAAACATTTCACATTCATGAATAATGAGATACTACAATTTTTATTATTTAGGTCAATTTCTTTTTGTTTGTTTTTGGTCAAAACTTTTAAAGAATCAGTGTCATCTTTTGTCACTATATATATATATATATATATATATATATATATATATATATATATATAAGAAAGAACTATATATAGTGGAAGAATAAAAAGGAATAAATAGACCATTTGGTATTTATGGGCCATTGATAGAAACATAAAGAATAAATAAATATACTATAAAGTTTTTATAGAAAGAGTGTATGTACGTAACTTCTAAAGTTCATGCACGCTTTCCAAAAAAAAAATGTATGTAAATAGAAAGGGTATAATAAGATTGCATCTTTGACCTATTAATTCACCACATACCCTTCCCACTACTCATGTCTTTCCCGTCGGTTCAGCTAAATTCATTATTTTTAAATTAAATATATGACGAAACTAAAAAAAATAGAAATTAACCTTATATATGTGCTATGCATAACTTTCTGAAAGAAAATCAGATAAACTCTTTGAAATAATATCTATTTCTGCTTTTATACATAGAAATGTACTGATGTATAGTGTAGGCAAAGCATTAGTGAATGTTTTCACAACTAGAACCTCGGGAAAGGCCAAGTCGCACCCCAAGGGGGGTGTGGTGTAGATAGTAGACAAGCATTAGTAACTGTTTTCACGACTCAAACCTCGGAAAAGGCCAGGTCACACCTCAAGGAGTGTGATGTAGACCTTAAGCAAGCATTAGTGACTGTTTTCACAGCTCGAACCCGTGACTTATAGGTCAAACAGAAACAACTTTACCACAATTAATAGTAGCAAATTGATGTAAACCTAAGATTTTCTATGAACATAAAGAAGATAAAAGTATCTATATACCATTTAACAGTCAAGGTGTGTACTCAACATAAGTAAAGCTGAAACTTTTTTATATTTTTTCTATTTTTACATCTACCATATTTGTACCTTAAAAAGACTTCCTGATCACTTACTATAGTCTATTGTAAACGTTACCGTCATGGCATTCCTCTGTTTGCATGAAGCAGAACCTTCTGAAGCTCATCGGCGAGTCCTGATAAGAGCAATGGTTTACAGATGATACCATTCATTCCGATCTTGAGGCATTTTCTGATATCTTCATCAGTAATTGCAGCTAAACCGATGATCAAAGGCCAGGTTTGTCTTCTATGCTTTCGAAGTCTCATGGTAACTTCAAAGCCATCTAAATCAGGCAAATGAAGATCCAATAGTATAATTTGTAACGAGGACACAACGGGGCCAACAGCACCGAGGCATTCATATCCAGATGAAACTAAAGTAACGATGCATCCCAATTTCTCGAGCATCTTCTTTGTTACAGCTCTATTCGAATCATCATAGTCAGCTAACAGAACTTTCACACCTTGTAAAACAGGATGTGGATATGTGGGATTAGAAGACTCCACATATTCGGACATGCCTAAGGGAATCAACGGCTGCCTTTGGAATCCGACAATCACAGCCATGCCTTGATCAAAATCTGCTAAATTTCGGATTATAAAGATGTCTCCTTGCATCAACTGTTTCAACATTTTTCACATACCAGATAAAGACATAAAATTGATATAGCTAAGTAACATAAGGATATAAAATTCAAGAAGTACTAAAAAACACGAAAATAAAAAGCTTACATGAACCAACTTCCTGCAAACAGCAAAGCTTAAACTCTCCTCAATCTCCTCAGTGTAGTATGTTGGAGTAGCAGGGGTGATCTCTGAATGAGATCGATTAAATTTTGTGCAAATCTCGAACTTGATATAGACAATGTCATTGGATGAGTTTGATCTCGGTGTTTTCCAACTTACATCGTTTTCACTTGCTGAGAGAACTTTGAAGGTAAGATGTCCTCCGTGGGTGCCATTCAAAAGATTTCCAATTATATGAAGCAAAACTTGAAAAAATCTTCTTTCGTCTCCCATGACTTTATTAGGAAATGATTTCTCGACCTCAATGGTGATGTTGTAACCCTTATACATACACAAAGATTTGGCGGTACAAGCAGCTTCTCGAATCAAGGAATGTAGCTGAAAATGCTTCATTTCCAATGGGAATTTTACGTTCTCCTTGGTCGAAGTAACTATCACATCATCCATCAGGGTGGAGACAACATTGCTGGATTTGATTATAGAATGCACAAGAAGCTGTTGTTCATCTCGTAATAACTTCTGTTCCTGCAACATCGAGAGCAGACCCAAAATTGAGTGCATTGGTCTTCTCAATCGATGGCTCATAACCGTCTGAAATGCACTCCTAGCTTGACTTGCTCTAAGAGCTTCCTCTCTTGCTTTCTGCAGTGCTTGATTCTGTTCCGTCAACCTGTCTTTGATATACTCGGATTCTTCAACCACTGCAGCATGGGACAACGCCACAGCAACTTGATCGGCTGCAGCCCTGACTATCTCAACTTCCTGGTTAAGCCAAAACCTACCATGTCCACAAGGTTGAACCAAAACAAGGATAGCATAACATTGCGAGACAATCTCACGAGTTTCACCTCTGAAATTCGAGACCGTCAGCATTGGAATCCTAATAGCAGCCACAGATTCTGGCTCACAACTCCCTCTACTGCTTGCAGCAGCAAGTCGGGAGCCTGCACCAAGTATCTTTACATCATCACTCCCCTTGATCTCTTTTACTTCTCGATCACTGATCGGGATAGGCACATTATACACACTGGAAACATTCTCCCTTGTAGTATCATGAGTCAGTTTCATCTCGGTTCTGTTCTCATTAGGCATCCATATAACACAATTCTGCAAACTCAATAACTTCGACAGCCCAACAAGAGTTGTGTAGAGTATTGTATGACGATCAATTGACTTCCGGATCTCATTGGTAAGCATCCTAACATGCAGTCCAAGTTCCTCTTGTTGTTTTATTTTTTCAACTTCTCGATCAAGCTCACAATTCTTTCGTCTCAGCATAAACTCCCTTGCCTTGGCTTTAAGCAGCAAAGGGATGAGATTCATAAGTGTTATAGCGGTGAGCATCGAGACTAATGCAGTGAGTAGTTTGCAAACAATAAGGGCAAGAATAAGGTGAAATGTGTATTTGCCAAAATGAGTCAAGAAGGTGAGAAAATGTGTTAAACCACAAAGTACAATGAATGCTCCGAATTGAAAGAGCACCCATTTGAACGGAAAACTAGAACAGGAAACGAAGTAGATGATCTCGATTGGGATGGAAAAATAGGCCACTGCTATACCGAGATCACCGGCTTTTTGAACAAACAACATTGTTTCCATGCTAAAAAATGCATCACTATCATCACAAGGACATTCAATATAACCATCAACAACCCATAAGGAAGCAACGATCGATAAAAACAACAACCATGATACTACTTTCTTCATCATTGCATCCAATAGAACTACTCTTGTTTACACCAATGCTGCTTAATGTACAAATACACACCTGCTCAATCAAACCATATATGCTCAAAAACTGGACCAAGTACACAAGAATCAACAATTTATTAAATCTATTAAAAAAAGGACACTACCATCATTATAAAATTTTACAAATACACAGATGCATGCACCAACATCCACTTGCAATTAACATAAGTTGGTTAATAACCAAAAGGAAGAACCTACAAAACAAACCTAGTGTAGTCGAGACGATAGAGTGTAAACATACTTTACCCTTACCTTGAGGAGGTAGAGAGGTTGTTTCGAAAAGACACGCACAATACAAAAGTAAAGAGGACATAGAAACACCTACCAGGAGGAAGTAGAAAGGTTATTTTCGAAAAAAACACACATCTAAAAGAAAAATACAAAAGTTAAAAAAGGGCATAGAAAACAATAGGGAAAGCATAATAACATAGAGAAAATGGAATAATAACAATAACCAACTAATGTGATAACTGTTACAAAATGATGAGTACCAAAAATAGTAAGATATTTTTATTACGACGAACCGAGTGACATATAAAATGCAACGGAATACTGCTACAAGTATGAGCTGGGGAAAGGAAGAGGCTTAAAAAGTGTCATATACCAACTAAGCCCCACAAGGCCACAACTTAAAAGGCATCTATTTATTTCAATATCAAAATTTTGACTTCCACAAGACTAAATATAACCAACCACTAATAAATATAACTTAATTACAAGAGGACTGAGAAATCCACTGTCCACCTCAACCAATTTAACTACAAAACAAAGAAAAACCAGAAAAACTTTAAAATCAAAGCTAAACCCCATTAACAAGAAACTTTAACATAAACAAATAAATACTAATAGAACTAAAACTCATGTACAACAACATAACCGTGTAATTTCACAAATAGTAAATGGGGTCGATAGAATGTATTCAGACCTTACCTCACCTCAAAAATTAAAAAAATTGTTTTTGATAGAACTCGATTCAAAGAAAAAGTTTAAAAAAAGAAAAGAGTTATGGTGAGCTAAATTTACCTGAAAGAAGAAAGAAAAAAAAACTCATCTTTCATTATCTGAGAAACATGAACCAAAAAAAAAGAAGCAAATAAACATTTACAAAGGTCTTTTGAGTCATCTTCTTTTCCAGCATTCATATTATCAAAACAATTAAAAAAAAAAAAGAACAAAAAAACATTTTTTTGCCAACAAAAGCTCCAAATATTTAACTACTCAAAAAAAAAAGAATCAAAACCCAATGTACCTACAAGAAGATGAAAAAGATCCAATGATCCATATATAAAAAATCCGGGTACCACATTACAACCCGGATTTCAATCAATTAATTAAAAAAATTCTTCAAGTAAAAACTGATTATTTTTTTTCCCATTTCAATACACCACCTTCCTTGTATACAAACTAAAACATTTCAAAAAGTGAAAAAGATTAGATTTTTACTCTCAAAAGAGAAAAAAGATAGGATTTTTACACCCAAAAAGGAAAAAAGATGAGATTTTTACACCCTTTTCATTGATTCTTCAAGAATTAAACACCCTTTTCATTTTATTACCTTTTACTTTCTCTTCTGAGCTCCAATGCAACTTTAATTTCAAGAACAGAAATTTCTCTTATGAAGAAAAAGTAGAACTGTTGAAGCAGTGTTGTTTCATAGAGAGAAAAAGAGAGTGACTTTACACAGAGAGCAGAAAAATGTAAGCAAAAAAAAGAGGTAGAAAAGACAGGAAAATCTAAGTTTGGGGGGGTGGGGAGGTGGGGGTGGGGGTTGAGTGGGTCCTACAAACCTTATGTGAAGAGAACTTAGACACAATTCTACTCTTAAATGTCCTCTTCAACCTCCCTATAAAGTATACTTTAAAATTAATTAGAAGCAAATCTTTTAACTACAAATTATTATTTTAAGAAAATTATCATTAATCTACTTAGTTCTATTTAATACTCTAGTTTGATACACAAATTAAATTATTTCAAAATGATAGTGCTAAGATTATAATCTTTATACTTGAGAAGTGGTGTTAATAAATCACAAGTCAAATGGAATAAGATAGAGATATTTTAAGAGTAAGTTTGATTAGATTTATACTGTATTTGATTGATTATATAAATTTACCTTGTCAATCAAACAAAATATAATTCTAAGCTTAAACTTAATTATGAAATGCTTCATAGTATCCGGCATACCAAACGGTCCATCTAAGTTTCATCATTTTATAGAGGCTGAAATTTATATATGTGGTCCCTTAAATTGGACTTTTATTTTAATTTGATACCTTAACTAAAAATGTAATTTATTGCATACTTCAATAACTTTCATAGTGCTATCTACTGAATAGCTAATATTGATAATTTCTCCCAAAATTAAAGTGTGTGACTCATAAATATAATGACTTTAGCAAAGAAATCGAATCAACTTTTGATACGTGAAACCTTCGAAAAAAGAAGAAATTTTCTAGCTCTGATACGTAGTTGCTTGGCAAAAAAAAAGTGTATCAGTATTTGATACGTGATTCTTTTTTATAAGAAAAAATTATGAGTATTAAATATAGCGGCTTGGCTCAAAGAGCGAACCAATATCTGACACGTGAATCTTTTTTTTACAAAAATAATTAAATTTTTTATATTCAAATAGCGGCTTGGAAAGAAAATGAGTATGACATGTGAATCACGATAAGATTTTTTAAGAGCTTAAATATAGTGGCTTGCCCAAAAAGCGAACCAATGTTGGACACGTGAATCTCTTTTACAAGAAGAAAAATAATCCGACTTTCAAATGTAGTGATTTGCCAAAAAAAAAAAGCATCAATGCGTGACACATGAATATTTGACTGATCTCTGATGTTGTGGCTGACAAAACACGTCAATCAACATCTAACACGTAAAATGGCTTGACAGACGTGAATCAACAAACGACATATGAGATGACTTTGCAAAAGATATGAATCAACACGCGACAAGTGAAGTGGATTGACAAAAGGTACAAATCAAAATTCGGCACATGAGATAGCTTGACAAAAGATGTAAATCAACATATGTCAGGTGAAGTGGTTTGGCAAAAGGCGTGAATCAACATCCGGCATTGACTTATACACATTTGGTTGATGAGCTAAGTCGAAACGCCATATAAATCATCAGCTACCTTACGACCTAAAAAACAAGGTTGAATTCATAGCCAAAAATCTGAACTTATATGCCTCCTATAAGTTCGGGTCTAAACATTTTTAGTAATATTTTAGGGGTCTAAATTGATTCGGGTCAGTTTTCACAATCCTAAATACTCTTCGGATTTTAGAAGAGTTCAAGAAAAGAGAAAAAAGGAAAATATTCAATCACTTAAGGATTTCTTGCAATCTTCAAGGGGGGTTTTGCCAAGGATTCAATCTTAGCGAGGTAGCTAAGATTTTATAGTGCTGGGTTTTTTCACTAACACGTCAATCATGAGTTTCACTTGTAAATTCATCGATGAGATTGAATATATTGAGGTTCTTGATGAAAATTTTGAGGTGTTGTTGTTCATTCCAAAATTACAATGTTTGGTTGGGTTCTTAAGGCGGGGATCTTGTTAATGTGTATTATTCTTGAGCGTTTTCGAGTAGATTTTTGTGTAATTAAGATGGGTAAACGATCTAAGGGTGTTTGTAAGAAACCATTTGATTCTAGGTGAATTAGAGTCAGAAAATGAGAGAAAAAAAATCGTCAAGTTTTCTAGGCAATAGACTGGAGCGCCGCGCCAACAGTGCGCCTGAAAGTTGCCTTTGAAGTTTAGGGGTGGTGCCCCGTCGCTCAGTGCGCCAGGATCGCCTGCCCCATCCTTTTTCCATCGTTTGTCTCGTCCAAGTTCTTTTGAAGTGTATTTTCACTTCTTTGTGATTCTAATTACTCTAAACTACATTAATCATTACGAGATCCTTCATATCATGAAACCTAACTCTTGAATTCATAATTCAAATTCATAGTAGATACAAGAGTAGTTGAGTGAATTCTTTTGAGTCAATTGAAAAGTCTTTACCAAACTTTTAAAATTTGTTTTAAGACTTGAGTACTTGAGTATGAGGATGATAAGAGTTGAGTTTCATTTTTTTAAAATGAATATATTTGAACTAAGTATTTTCAAGAGAAAATGTTTTTACATTTTAAAGAAGAGGAAACATCGATTTCCAAATGAGTTCATGAGGAGTTTTTAAGTATAAAGAGAACCTTTTGAATAATAATCACAAAGCTTGAGGATGAGGAAATATTTTCAAACATATGAGTTGAGTTATATTATTAAGAATAGTATTAAGCATCGACATAAACGAGTTCATACAAGTCAAAGTCCTCATAAACCATGTGGCTAACGTGGCTAGAAAGGGTAGTACTTTTTAGACAATTCCTTATTGCTTTTCAAGCATAGCTTAGTGGATCCACTTAGTTGAAGATGTCTTATACTCCGGCAAGGTATATGACAGTTCTGGCCGCGTGGTCGAGACGTTATATCATCACATAGCTCATAGTGATGATTGTCGGTTAGAGAATCTCTCAATTTGAGTTATTTGTATCTTTACATACAAATAAAAGTTATTATAATATTTTAAAAATACATTGAGTTATTATCTGCTGTTTTAAGTGCTTTATATCAACTTCATCTTCATTGTTGTTTTTATACTGATTGAGTTGAGTTGAGGTTGATTTTAGTAGAGTTGAGGTGAGTATGTTTCCTTCTTTTCAAGTTCAAGCTTTTATGTTAGGTTCAGTGATCCCCTTACATGCACGTACATTCAATGTACTAATGTCATTTGGCCTGCATCATTTCATTTCCTGATGCACATATATGATATCATACCATTTGCAGTTGCAGAGTTGTTTGGTGAGCCTCCTTGCTTTCGGAGGATCTCTTATTTATTTATATTATTTCAACTTTGTTAGGATGATTAAGGGTTTTCTCCCAACATCTCTTATAGTATTAGAGGCTTCATATATACACATTAGTCGTTCATGAGTCATTCTTCATTTCCATTGTTAATGTTTGAGACTCGAGTTGCCTTCTTTTGGCCAGTTGAATGTTCTGATATATTTTTGAATTTCTGAGTTTATTATTTTGAGATATTTGAGTTAAAGTTGACTTTTGAGTTCATCTTATGTTGAGTAAGTCTTTCACCAATAGTTAAGTCTGCCAAAGAATTCACTTGGGACGCAATGGTTCTCGAATGTCGGTCACATCTAGGATGTAGGCTCAAAATATGACAAGTATTATCAATGATTTTTTAGTGCTTGACCTAAATCCAATTAGTTGACTGAGAGGTAGATATGATTATAAAAGATCAGCCCCATTCATTCCTTAGCCATGCGCCGTCACAATCCGTCATTCCGCTTCCAGTAGAAAAACGGATTCTTTTTATACTACCATATTATTTGAGAATCATATATAATTTGACTCAATATTTATTTTAAGAGGATAAAATAGTCAAATTATTACCCTCGTTAATATTTTACCCTAAATTAGTCACCAAAATATATAAAGACTTGATCATATCTTAAGATTTTTTCGAGTGTATAATTTCCCCCGTAGAATCAGAAGAACAATAACAAATTTAACGCTAATGAAAATCCACAACTTGAACAAAGTACAAAGAATATTTTTTACCATTAATAAATTACCATTAATAAAGTTTGTTAAATCTTTAATGGAATTAAGATGATCACTTGTAACAAATTTAAAGGATCAAAATTGCTCTATGTATAATTAAAAAGATTTCTACTATGAATTTTCTCCTAATACAAGGGACTTTTTTGTTATTTTTAAAATCAAAATATAGAGGTGATACTCTCCCCCCCCCCCACCCCACACACACATCCCTCTTAGCTTTTGTGAATGAAACAAATTAAAAGATGAAAAAGACTTTGACCATAAATCCAATAAAGAAATTGTCTTCATTTACCAATTAAATTTCTAATTTTTAATTATCTTCAACCTTGGAAAATAAAATTTCTTTCTTTTTTATTTTTATTATATTAGTAAATGTGGTAAATATCATAGAGGGATCATTACTCTCAAATTAGATAGCAAATACTTCCTCCATTTCGAAATGATTTTTATTTTTATCCGTTTTTTAAAAGAATATCAATATAATAATATTTTTTATCAACCAAGACATACCATTTTACTTTTTCTTTATTTTTGAATTTTTTAATTTATAAACACTAATGTATTTGTTATTACACGTATATGCTAATAAACTTAAGCACATGCTAAGGCGTAAGCCTGATTGACATATACAAAATTAACTCATATATATATTGTTTTCTCTATCTCAAAATACTTATTACGTGTCACTTTTAAAAATTAAATAATATAAATATTCAACGATATTTAAATTTTTTTTTTTGCCATTTTTTCCAACCCAATGAAAACATAAAAAACGAAGATGGACAAAAAAAATTCTATTTTAAGAAAAACTATTGTGTCTATAATTATTTTGGCACCATCTTTATTTTATATTTTTGTTTCTTAAACGGTTTTGTAGAACATAGATTTGTCAATTAGCTAAAGTTACGTTCCGTCTATAACTCTCTAACTTTTCACATTAATTAACTAGTTATAGTTGTGAAGATTCATTTGGTTGGGTGAAACAAAAGAAGAAATTTGATTTATTTTTATATATTTCTAAAAGTATCTAAAATGTAGTATCAATTAATTAATTGTAGTTTTTTATGAACTTATGTTAGAAATTTTTACATTACACGCATAAGATGAGATTCAGAGATAACATAGAAGAATTTTGAAAAAGATCATTTTCTTTTAATTTAAAATCATAAGATAAGCATGGTCGGTGCCTCGCCCCTATCTTATTTACCGTTCGTAGATTGAATACGAAGGAAATCATATTGAGAAAGAAAATACATTTATAAAGGGGATGTCATTTATTTATGAATTGAAGTGAAGCCTTATTATTACTTCATTTATAATTGTTCTCGCTGAAACACAACTTCACAATTTAATTATCACTATATTTCATTTGAATGACTTATAGGCAATACCACGTATGAACGTATTTTTTAGACAATTAAGTACAAGTGTTTGTGTATTGCTATATGAATTGTATTTTTAAGTGTAAAAGACGAGTATTAGTAGATTTTTTATAAAAATTATTTTCTTAATGACCGACAGATAAATAAAAAAATATTATATTTAAGTTATTTGTATATAATTTTGATAAAAATTATAGGAGTTGATCGAGGGTGAGAAAGTAAGGTGTGAAATGGAACTAAAAATGAGGTGTGTTGGTCGGAAGGACATATGCTGTTAATGTAGGAATATTACTAATGCAATCTGTTTTTCTTACTTTCAGTAGCTTGTTTAGACATTTCATAAATACTTTTTCAAAAATAAATGAAAACATTTTTACTTTCTAAAAACTTGATTGAACAAACTATAATATCTTTTCATTAAATTCAATTTTTCTAAGCAATCAACTAATTACCTATGATATACACATTAATTTGATTGATATGACTTCATCAACATTAATTCATCCAAAAAAACTTTTGAAACTTCTAAAAATTATATATCATGACTAGGAAAGTTTTCTTTGTCTACAATGGTGCACTCATATTGGCCCCATAAAATAATGATATTTTGTTAAATAGCCCCCCAAAACAAAAACAAATTAAATCAACTAGCAAATGTGTGGTTGGTTAGAAATAAAATGTTTAAAATTGTTCATTAATGTAATCATTGATAGGGGGTTTAGGTGTATATTTTTAATATTATTATATGACTAAGTCAAATTTTAGTTAGATACATTGCATGAGAATATAAAGTAATACAATTAATTCAGTTAGAAAAAATGGCCAGACCTTGTACCCCTAATTGACATTTTCCATAATCTTATCCTATCAAAATGTCATCATTTAGTATAAGAAGTTGATTAATGAAAAGTATAGTGACTAAACATAGAATTATGCTGGGCCTGGAACAACACTAATCCCAAAAATATATGCCACGTGTCCAAAGTGAATAAATTTAATTTTTATTTTTATAAGATTGTTATTAATTAAAATTCACATCACCTAATTCGTATTAAATATGAAAGTACTTAAATTAATTTTTTTATTCCCCTATCTTAAATCTAAATAAATCTCATAAATTTTACCACAACTATTTTGGCGATAAACTAAATTGATTGATGAGACGAATCATAAATTAAATCTATACATAGAGTAGACATATTATTCCTTAATCAACTTATTATTCAATATGTGGTTTTAAATTTAGTTTGGTTGCTTAATGTAGTTTAATTGGATGACTTAATGGCATTGAATAAATTGACACCTAGTCATTGTTTCAAGATATTTTTTTGTGGGTGGAGGGGGGTGGGGGGTGGGGGTGGGGGCATGTACACAACATTTTTGGCCTAGCCAACTTTACATTAATCAAATGTTAAAAGATTAAATCAATATATAAACTTTTAGTTGAGTATGAGTATAGATATATATTCTTACTCAATTTTACCACTTACGAATTACGAAATTTGATATAAACATCAAGTGCAAATAAGTACAGTTCATAATTTTGAGTATCAAGCTAATCACTCAATTCTTTGCGGTGATTTAAATTTATTATTTATTAAAACTTTTTTTTTAATTTATCCGTTTTTTATTGAAAAAAAAATATAGCAACACACAACTTCATTTTAATTAAACTACATCTAGAGATTTCTTATACTTAAATTAAGGAAGAAAAATAAACGTTAGCTTCGTCTTTGAATCACCAAATCTCTCGATAGGCCTCATAAAAATAAATATCATATTCATATAAATACAATTTACTCAAATCATTTTAGCTTCCCACAATCTATTTATGGAGTCATAAATTACCGTTGGAAGTTGGAATAATGATAAAATTTATTTTACTCGCGTGATTATAGCTTATGAATTTAAGTCGTGAAAGTAAATATATATATTATATACTTATATTATAATAAATCGTTTATATCAATCTTTCTAAAATATTTTTTTTTCAAATTCTGAATAAATACGAAATATTTTTTATTAATCATTATATATGTTTTATGTATCTATAAAATCATTTTTTTGCACGTTGGCATTTAGAGTAGTTTAGGGGAGTAGAGTAGGTATCAAATAGATTAGGATATTCAACTCCATTTTAATTATTGTTTTTTATGATTGTTTAGAATAAGATAACACGTGAATCTGTCTTGTTGTAGCATCGTATTATGTTAAATAAATAAATAATACTTATTAGAAGTATATATAAATATAACTAATACTAAATTCTTTGGTATTCAATATGATTTACCTCTCTCTATATATGTCACATTTATTTATTTTGCCATGGTGTCCTTTATAATAGGAGGTTCATTAAATTTTACTTACTATTTTTTCTTTTTTTATCATGACTAAATATTAGGAGATCGTGATAAGAAGAGACGAAACTAAAATTTCAAATTATGGATTCTCAATTTGTATTGTACTCATATAGCTTGATTTAATTACTGATAATTAGTTAAATAGGTATATATTTAATATTTTTTTAATATAAAAAGAAATTAAGTAAAAAATAATTGAGTTCATCAAAATCTGTGTTCAATATCATAGTGAATTTTAGTTGTTAGTTGATTGACTAACTGAATTTTATCTTACTGGTAAAAATTCGATCTCTCTCACCTACCTCCAATTTAATTAAATACTTAATATTATAATTTTGCATCACCAAACGCTTAAAGTGACACGTATTAAAGTAAGATACACAACTTTTTTATTTCTGTTCACTTTGGAGGCAATTGAATATTTTCAAGTGAGACTCTTATTATTGAGTTTTTTCTATTAATTATAAATAACATGATTTGATTAACTTTTTAGGTTTTGTACCTAATTTTTGACACAAAGACCGTATTTTTAGGGATTTGCTTAATTTCATTTCCTTTTTGAAGGTACTAATAGCCTAATTAGTGATATGTACGGAAAACACATGTTTAATTGTCTAAAGAATTATCTAATTACGAACTTAATTATAGTGCTCCCTCCTATCCATATTGGATAATATTTTTAACTTCGGCATACCCCTTAAGATATCAATTCACTCTTGATAAGCAATATTTTTACCAATTAGCGAGGATTGTAGCAGAACAGTAAGTACTTCATCTTTCATTTGATATATAGGGTTCGAGTCTTCCTGATACTGATGCAAATCCACATTTGATCGGACTTCAATGTGGATATCGAACACCGCGAAAAATATTTTCATTAATTTACCCATTATTAAAAAATAGTACTTATTTAATACGATTTATTAATTTGTTGGTTATATAAAAATTCACTTATCTAAGTAAGAATATATTTAAAAGAAAATTTTCTACCTACTTAATTATATAAAGAATTATTTATTTTGAAATAAATATAAAAAGAAAAAACCATCATATAATATAAATCGAAAAAGATTTTTTTTTCATTAGTTCTATTGGCTGACCAAGATGTACCTTTAATTAATTAAGCAAATATTTTCTAAAAATCTATATTCATTGAATCTGCCCAATTTTAACAAAAATCCAAATTTTAAGCCGTCTTCTAATTTGTATTTCTTTTTTCTATCAATATTCATTTTGCTTATGCGACTTATTAATTGATCTTTTTAATTTCGTTAACAATAAAAACTTAGTAAAAAAGTTAACAAAATCTAATTTTTTTGTTACACTCTTGGTGTAACTTAACTGATTATAACAAATTTTGATTTTACCCTAACTTTTCTTTTTTCAATTTATTATATTAGACTTCATTGCAAGAGTTGCCTATTTATTATTGGACATTAATTTTATTGTACAATAAAAATTGACACGTTGTTAATGCACAAAAGAAGTAATAGCATATTTAGTCCATAACTCATTGAGTATTTATTAATTTTATATCACTAAAACATATAGTACCGCCACAAATTTAACTTTACCACATGAATAATTAAATGATGAAACGATAAATAATTATAATTAAATGTGAATATTCAAAAGCGAGGAATATTCAAGAACACATTGTTCAATCAATTAAAAATTTAATATTTTCAACCATATATTATAAAAATTAATCTCAAAATTTAACAATAACTGAGAGATGAAAAGTATTATGTTATTATATAATTAAAAATATTAATAGTGCTAGAGTTAATAATGATAGAATGGATGAAAGAGGGTAAATTAAAGATTCATGCATTTGTAGAAAGAAAAAAACATGAAAAAACACCTCTTTCGAAAGTCAATTATGTTACGCTATTTACTGAAAAACAAGGACAAACGTTGTTTTTACGTATAACTAAACATTTGGCACATAAAAATCAAAAGTGATGTTTCTATTGTTGTTTCTTATAATCCAACCCGCTGGTTGAAATATATATAACAAAAATTGTGAACTTTCGGTTAGCTTAAGTAGTACGTTAGAGAAGGATTTATAGAGCTTAGAGTAGGGGTGTGCATCGGTCGGTTCGGTTCGGTTTTACATATATTCGGTTAGGTTTATCGGTTTTCAGTTTTAAAATATGCTAACCCAATAATAAACCAATAAGAAACTTTTTATCGGTTTATCGGTTTATTGGTTTTTGATGTTATCGGTTCAGTTTCGGTTAACCCAATAAGAAAATGTCGATCAAATAATATATAATAGTACGTATGTTATAGTTACATCTTACCAACTTACCGCCAAAACATAATAGAAAACTTTGAATGTTGATCAAATTACTAACATTCACAAACTTGCAAAAGTTATCGCCTACAATTACGAACTAGAATTAAAACTAAAATAATATATTTCAATGAGACAATCTTGAACAGTTGCTTGATCCACCAGATAATCAACAAAGTTCTCACCAATTTCCTAACAAAAAAATCACATAGCCTGAAAAGCTAATATTGAATCTATTTATGTATTAAATTATGTATATTTAATATTGAGGAATGATAAAGTAGTAAATAACTATCGTCTTATTGGGTTATCGATTTACCCAATAACCTAATAGGAAAAATCGAAACCGACCTAATAACCCAATAATTATTTTTTCTAAACACATTAAAAACCCAATAACCTAATAACCCAATAACAATAACCAATAACATTTTATCGATTCGGTTTATTGTCGGTTCGGTTTTTGCACACCCCTAGTTTAGAGGTGTCACGTCACTCAAATAGTAACGTATATCACTAGAAATTGACATTTAGAGGTGTCAAACATGAGTTCAAACCTGTTGTAAATTTCAACAACTGTTCAGTTAATTTTAGCTTAAGAGTTTTATTCGACCCTCTTTCCTTTAATGTATCTATGTTTGTATTTTGTTGTAATTTATTTAATATAATTATACTTGCTATTACCCCACCCCTAAGAGGGGGGGGGGGTAGGGCCTAAAATTATTATTGTATAAATGGAGTAAAGATTTAGTTTTTTTTTTTTTTATAACACAGTTATTGCTCAAATTTTAGTAGACATCCAGCATGATTAAATTAGAGAAAGTCAATTTTCACATTATTTCCCTTTTTGTGTTTTCTTTTTCTTCTTTTTTTCCTAGTCACTTTACGATCAACAAATCCTATTTCATACTAATTGTTTTATTATACTATAAATATAAATATTTATTTTAATACTTATCAATTTACAAAATTAGATAAAGTTAATAATTTATGTTTCATTTCACCCTTATGATTAATTCTTGTTTTATTTGAAAGGTTTAGAGTTTCTTGAAGCATTAATTTGTGGAATTGCCTCTTCTTCTTCTTCATGATTCCTTAGAGAATATGTAAAAAGGAAATTCGATAACTAATATGAGACAACGGAGTATATGTGATGCAACATGAAATTTTTTATATATTCAAGAGAATAACTTTTTTTTTTATATCAAATAGACATTTTAAAATTATCTGAGAATCGTTTTCGTTAGCACTTCACACATGTAGCTAATATTTATAGTGATATTTTATTAACATCATAAACATCTAAACATATTGATTTATATATATCATTAGGTACCAATCTCATTCAATTTCAAATGAATGGAGACTCATGAGTATATGGTACTCCCTCTATCCAGAAATGTCTGTCAGTTGCGTTTATCGAAAGTCAATTTGATTAATTTTCAAAGGTAAATTTGATCACATTAATTTGATTTATTAAAAAAAAAATTAGATATTCTAAAACTATATGAAAAAAATGTACTATAAATTACAATTTTTTCATATTAATATGATAAAAAAATGCATCTTAAAATGTTAGTCAAAGTTTTTATAGTTTGACTCTAAAAATAAAAATCATGACAAACAATACCAAACGGAGGAAGAACCAAATTTCAGTAAAAAGATGTTCTTGATGTGTCCCATTATGTTGCATAATAGTATATTAGTATATGCTTTAGGAACACTCCATGTGTTGAGACATGTACATTAATATAGGACTTTTGTTTAGTCCTAGAATAGCTTTGGCAACAACCATCAAATGTTTTTTAATGTTAGTATTTCTTTTGGCCCAACTCAAAGAGAGTATACTAGCTAGGGTCAATTGCTTGGTGGCTAGCCAAAAAAAATAAATTGTATCTCAATTTCTAAGAAATATTATACTTTTCTCTTTATTTTTTCTTTTTCAAATGTTTTTGGTTGTAAATATCAAATGCGAAGTCCTAACCAGATTTCTCATGTTATACGTAAAATCATCACTAATTCTTCAGAAAGTGTATTTTTATGTACAAGTACCATTGAAAATTCATTTTCCTAACCTCAATGCTATACTTCGGCATTTGAAGTAAGAAGTTTTAGCGAATATTATAATATATCATGTCAAGACGGAATTTCAATTTATTAATGCATGAAAGTGGCAGTCAAGTCCATACACCATTAGGGCCTTGTTTGTGTTTCTTTTGGGCCTTCTTTGTGTTCACACTTTAACATATGACATTAGAGAGAAAAAGTGTATATACGTCACTTGTAAAACTTATTTTAATAAGACATTTTCTAGTTCATGTCATTAATGGGTTATAAGTTCATATCAATATGAAAAATACTTAGTTTTTCCCATCAAGAATGTAACGACCCTCTTAGTCGTTTTTGAAATTCCAACTAATATCTTTTATATTAACCTTTTTAGTAGATTTTATAAATAATTTATATGACTTGTAATAATGAGTGACATGATTTTAGATTTAATAAAAGATTATTTTATTGCTAAAAAATAATTAAAAAAAAATGGAAAAGGAATTAATTAAATAATGAATAAAATAATAATAAAAAAAAAGGGCAAAGTGCCCTAAATTGGTGAAAAGCCTGTGACGGCTGAGAAAAAGAAAAAGAAAAGAACGACGTGATTTTTGAAACAGAGAAGAAAAGAAAAGAAAGGGAGAAAAGAAAAAAGGAAAAGGGAGTAGAAAAATCAATATTTTCATCTCAAGGCGTCAAGGTAATTATTTTCATCCTTTCTATTAAGTTTTTATGTAATTAGAAGTAGATTTTTAGATTAAAACGTGTATAATTTACACTAATATGTGAAACTAATTTTTAATTCTGTGTACATGTATGCATATGTTATTTAGCATAAATTTCACCTTAGTCATTAAGTAATTATGACTAATTGTTGATGATCATAAAACAATTATTGGGAAGAGAGGTAAATAGACATGCAAGAAGCCTTCCGTATAAAAGTATTTCATGAAATATCTTTATTTTGGTGTTCAAATACGGGTGATATAAATTGGGATCAATATGAGATCCTTTTAATAGTTTCCATATTATCATTTAAGTTTTGATATATTAATATATATAATTAAGTATTAGGTATATGGTATTAAGTGAATGTCTTAAGATTTATGATATTGAAAAGAAATTAAAAATTTAATCCTAATCTTGAAACTTAAGAACTTAATTATAAATTTGCGTGAGTTTTTTTGGTTTAGTCTAGACACGTGCAATATGTGTGTTGTTAACTTCGAAACCTTATAGTGTTTAATTATTTGAATAGACTGAATTTTATTTGGAAGTGCAACAAAGGAGGAAGGCTAAAATTCCAAAGTGATTGTTCGATAAATTGAGGCAAGTGAATTTCTAAACTCTTGTTAAGTGTATGAAATGCGTGTATGTCCTTGTGGTATATGTTTGGGACTAACGGGATTGGTGATGGGTTGACTTGTCCACATTGATTAATTCTAATGATGAAAAGAATGGGGATAACAAAAGGCAATGTGATTAATTGTTTATGTCTGTTGTGTTGAGAAAGGGTTGAAGGCTTGTTGAATCATTGTTGATGTAACTTCATGTTTGTGTGGTTGTGAACTGTGCGATGTTATGAAAATGTTCATCTCCTCATTATATGTGTGAACTTGTCATCTGCATTATTCTGAGGCATTGGTTGTGACAAGTGTTATGTGCATTGAGAAAGAATGGGTACTTAAGAGGATGTACCATTTCGAGGGACGTATCGCGCGCCGCGATGGATACTACATTTCGAGGGACGTATCGCGCGCCGCGATGGATACTATATTTCGAGGGACGTATCGCGCGCCGCGATGGTTACTATATCGAGGGTCGTGTCGTGCGCCGCGACAGATGCATGGACAGAATTGTCCCCCATGGGTCCCGGACTGAGAGACAGCGGGTGTGTATCACTAGGTCAGACATGCATCATTATACTTGACATTGCATTCCATTACATTGCACATACTTATCATTAGTGAACTTGATATTGTGTTTTGCTGATCTAGTGATTGCCTTTTTGTGGAACTTGTGATTGTTGAATACTGAGCTTGTTATTGAGGATATATAATTTGTTGAAGCGTTGTTGTTGAGGATATGTAATTTGTTGAAGTATGTTATTGAGGATATGTAAATTTGTTGGAAGTGTTGCTATTGAGGATATCTAATTTGTTTAAGTGTTGATGTTGAGGATATATAATTTGTAAAGTGTTGTTGAGGAGGATATGTAATTTGTTAAAGTGTTGTTGTGGAGGATATGTAATTTGTCTAAATGTTTTTGTTGAGTTACGTTCTATGTAAACTGTGAGTTGTTGGTTGGGCTGATGTTTATGCAGGTTGTAGTTGTGGAGGTTCGGTTGGGGGTGGTAGGAGTACCCGTATTTCATCCCCTTAGCTTGTGTTTAGCCGTTTACTTGCTGAGTACCGTGTGGTTTGGTACTCACCCTTGCTTCTACAAATTTTTGTAGGTTATGAGCCTGGATTTTTGTTGTACTTGTCATTCTCTCCTTTTCCGAGGCTTCTTGGAGATTTGTCAGGTAGCTGTTTCCATCGCAGCAGACTTTCTTCTCCTTAATTATGATCTTGTTCTATTCTAGAAACAAGTATCATATGAGACTTATATTTTCTTTTGAATCAATTGTAATATTTTAGAGGCTTGTACACGTGACTACCAGGTTTTGGGGTTTTTATGAAGTTACTTATATTTTATTTCCGCACTTTATTGTAATGGTTGAGTTTTAGGCTGACTTGTCTTGGTGGGATAAGACGAGTGCCATCACGCCCATTTTTGGGTCGTGACAAAATGGTATCAGAGCCCCAGGTTCATAGGTCTCACGTGTGTACAAGTCGAGTCTAAATAGAGTCTCGATGATCGGTACGGAGACGTCTGTACCTTTCTTCGAGAGGCTATAGTGACTTTTAGGAAATATCTTCAATTCTTGGATCTCTATTGTGCGTACTTGGTCCCATTTGATTCTTATTGCTTCACTCCATTCGCTCTCATTTATGTGATGACTCGTGCGTAGTTCCTTTTGTGAATCAGTGGCATGTCGTGTATTGGTTTGATGTTAGATCTGGTATTGAGGTGGAAATGATATACTTATGAAACGAATGTGTGATCATATTTAAAAGAGTTGAGTAAGATTAGTTATCATTGTAAAATAATAATAATAAATATAGTACTTATCTGGTATAAGCAAAATATGGAGTGGTTCGACAATTAGAAGTTAAATGTTTGAAGAATTAACTAGATAATAAATAGTGTAACCTTGAAAAATACAATTGATATAGTTGTCATACCATTAATGAGTTGCTTAGCAAATGATGTTGCACCAATTCAGGTCAGAATCCCTTATGTGGTTTCACAGATTGAGTGTATACCAAAGAAGGTCATGATACGACTATTACAATGGTACTGATGGGTACTTGGTTAGAATTATGGAGTGTGTTACTTTTGATATTGACCTTGCTTACGAAATAATACTTATAGCTTGGGTTAAATACAAAACTAATCTGGTAATATTTTACAGCTATTTGATGGATAAGGTGTGTGACCTATTTGAAAATGATCTTCTCAATAGATATGATATGTCCTAGTGGTGGATGTAATGAATTTTCACGATGTATTACTAATGGTACATGGAAACGGACATGTTGATTGTTAAGTGCAAATATTAACTACTTAAGGAGTTATCTATAGTATACATGCTCATATGATAAGATTTGGTGTTGAACTCATATTTGAGAACCCAACTAGCTTGTTGGTACGGGTGGATGTGTTAAACATTATTTATAAGGAAGCTTTTAGTAGTGGATCTTTGGTATGATATTGATATGTTCAGATTGTGAAATGTATTTTGTGGATTGTGAATGAGTGTTGATTTCATCGTAAACTCCATGGAAGTGGACATATGGATGATAAGCTTATAAGTAAAGAAAGTCCTAAAGAGTATACTTATGTGAACACAATTAAGAGTTTTAGTAAGGAAGTGTGGATAAAAGTGGGTTAGTTCTTTGGATTGGATTGGTATAACTGGGTTTAAGGATTCATATTGATGAAATAGTTGACTTTGTGGTGATAACAAGAGCTAACTAAGTATGATAATAATAGGAGTTTGTGATGGATTGCGATTGAACTAAATCATAAAATAAGAATTGAGGGTTAAACGAGTTTTTATGGTAGTAACGACTTGCGAGCATCTAAGGTTGTGTTTTTTTCACTATTTGATGAACAATGTGGTTGTATGAAAAGTTATAAGAGGTGCTGTGACTTTGCTTAAATAAAATTGAAAAGAGCTAGAGTCACAAAGGAAAAGAATTAGTGGGAAGTATTTTAGTCATTGGAAAGAGACAATCGAGAAAATAGATATTTACTATAATTATAAAGGACAAATATATATCTTTAGAGAGTTGAGAATTTAGTTCAAGGATACGTGATTTCATCTGTTTCATTTTGGTTATGGTAATAGTGTCACACGTTCATTAGATTGAAAAAAAAAACGTATATATATATATTGGATAAAACTTGAGAAAGGAGTGTACGGACGTTCAGCTCGAGTATGATGATTAGATCTTTTGTGGTTTTGATTTGGTAAGGAGTACGATATGACTTTTAGACAAATATATGGTAGGGTCAATGAAGAGGCGATCAACGATAAGTAAAATACGTTAAGTAAATGTTTTTTTTTTGTATGAGCTAATGTTGTAAGATAATGGGATTGTGTTACATGGTTGGGATCAAAACTTCAAGTTTACGTGGTGAGTTTAGATTTTTGATAGTGTATCTTGTCAAGGAATGAATTGGTAAGGTAAGAAATGGTTTATCACATTGAGTATGAAGCATATAGAAGGACTTAAAATTTGAGTAGTACATTTGGTTACTTTTGATTGTTATACCTAAGGTTTCCCATATTGTTGGTCAAAAATATAAGACTAGTAAATGAGTTAGCAAAAAGGAAAAAAAATTATGGTGTATTGAAGAGTTAAAGTTATTTGAAATTTTCGTCATGGAAAGATTTTAAGAAAGGCAAAGGAACAATAAGACCTCTCATATAAACACTGTATTCGGAGGTGATGGTTGTAGTGATTTCGCCTTTGAGTTTAGATATGACTATGAGATGTGACTATGGGTTTATTATTAACTTTTCTAAATATTAAGTTTTGGTTGGGTTACAATAAATGACGTGTGGAAGATTATATATGGTTATGTCGAGGTAGATTGTTCAGAATGTGATAGGTAACAAATGGATGTTAAATAGTGTGGACCTACAATTTTACATGGTTAATGAGGATCGGGGGGGATTAAAAGTACTTTGTTGATGAGACAAAATAGATTGTTATAATGTGTTACATAGGCATATGATGATGAGTAGAGGTTATGAGATTATAGTATACATAAATATTGGAGTGATCAAGGGTTTCTTGGAGTTATTGCATGAGGTAAATGATGGTGATTGAAAATGGTATGTGAAAGTTTAGGTGAAGTTGACATTAAGTGTGACTTATATCTATTATGGGACGCTTAAATGGAAAGATAAGAAACCATGGTTCAAAGTCTTGGAGACTACAATGTGCTTGCTAAGGAGAATGTGATACTAATGACTGTGTGAAAGTAAGGTAAATGGTTGGTGTGGTTATGATATTTGTTAATATTAATAGTGTTGGCTTTGATGGAGTACTGTGAGAAGTATGCAGGGTTTGGCAAATCCAACATGTGTAAAATTGTAATGGAGATCAGACTGGTTGATTTTGGGTGGAAAAAAAAAATTAAATAAAAAAAATAAAAATAAATTGAGGGATGTAGTCAGATGAATGAAAATATTGATATGCGAATTATGGAGAAAGTATCTAGTGTTATTCGACCTTGATTCCGTATATTCTTAAGTTGACCACCTATTTCGTTTCGGACATGATTTGGAGTATGATTCATTGCATATGCCCACGTTTTTTTTTACATCTATGGGTGAATTCCTAGTGGTGGATCGGATGTACCAATCCTCTTATGTCTTCTTGATAGGGTAGGATCCTTGGTTAAATTTTTTTATTTTAGATATGATATATTTGATGTTGTTTGAGAAAGTAGAAGAATACTATTGGTTCTACATGCATGCCATTGCATATGAAAAAGAAAATAATTTATAGAGGAGCTTACATGAAGAGTTATAGTTATCTGACAGTGTTGTTAATGGTTTTGCATCCTAGAGTGTACCACTTGTTGGGTGCTTACTTTATCTTGTTCTTATTTGATGGATACACGAAGTCTAAAGATCAGATTTTTATAACTTAAACTTGTAAAAAGATTGTGTTCTGAAAAGCGAATCGTTATAAGATGTGTGATGGTTTGTGCACTATGAGTATGTGATGATTGGTTCAGGTTCACTTCTGGTTTTAGCTAGTATCAATAGAACGTTATCTTTGCTTTGCGAGAAAGGATTTGTCATGATTATTGTGTTATGGTCCAAAGGGTTTCAGTTTAGATTCGGTTCATGGGTTAGTATGTAGCTTGACAATCACTTCTGATATGTAGATCTGTCAAATTCTCTATAGTTCAGTTCTTGGCAGTTAGTCTTGATAGAATGGTGTTAAAGATAAGCTTTCATGGAGAGATGAACAACGACTCTGGAAGATCATGCATTAGATTTTTGATAACGTCAATAATTCTTCCTTCTCCTATTTTATGTTCGAGGACGAACATGATTTTTAGTGGTGGATAATGTAACGACCCTCTTAGTCGTTTTTGAAATTCCAACTAATATCTTTTATATTAACCTTTTTAGTAGATTTTATAAATAATTTATATGACTTGTAATAATGAGTGACATGATTTTAGATTTAATAAAAGATTATTTTATTGCTAAAAAATAATTAAAAAAAAATGGAAAAGGAATTAATTAAATAATGAATAAAATAATAATAAAAAAAAAGGGCAAAGTGCCCTAAATTGGTGAAAAGCGTGTGACGGCTGAGAAAAAGAAAAAGAAAAGAACGACGTGATTTTTGAAACAGAGAAGAAAAGAAAAGAAAGGGAGAAAAGAAAAAAGGAAAAGGGAGTAGAAAAATCAATATTTTCATCTCAAGGCGTCAAGGTAATTATTTTC
This sequence comes from Solanum chilense, assembly GCA_032847665.1. Classification (NCBI taxonomy): domain Eukaryota; kingdom Viridiplantae; phylum Streptophyta; class Magnoliopsida; order Solanales; family Solanaceae; genus Solanum; species Solanum chilense. The sequence continues at coordinate 78,298,002 of CM064971.1, forward strand.
ATCCTTTCTATTAAGTTTTTATGTAATTAGAAGTAGATTTTTAGATTAAAACGTGTATAATTTACACTAATATGTGAAACTAATTTTTAATTCTGTGTACATGTATGCATATGTTATTTAGCATAAATTTCACCTTAGTCATTAAGTAATTATGACTAATTGTTGATGATCATAAAACAATTATTGGGAAGAGAGGTAAATAGACATGCAAGAAGCCTTCCGTATAAAAGTATTTCATGAAATATCTTTATTTTGGTGTTCAAATACGGGTGATATAAATTGGGATCAATTTGAGATCCTTTTAATAGTTTCCATATTATCATTTAAGTTTTGATATATTAATATATATAATTAAGTATTAGGTATATGGTATTAAGTGAATGTCTTAAGATTTATGATAATGAAAAGAAATTAAAAATTTAATCCTAATCTTGAAACTTAAGAACTTAATTATAAATTTGCGTGAGTTTTTTTGGTTTAGTCTAGACACGTGCAATATGTGTGTTGTTAACTTCGAAACCTTATAGTGTTTAATTATTTGAATAGACTGAATTTTATTTGGAAGTGCAACAAAGGAGGAAGGCTAAAATTCCAAAGTGATTGTTCGATAAATTGAGGCAAGTGAATTTCTAAACTCTTGTTAAGTGTATGAAATGCGTGTATGTCCTTGTGGTATATGTTTGGGACTAACGGGATTGGTGATGGGTTGACTTGTCCACATTGATTAATTCTAATGATGAAAAGAATGGGGATAACAAAAGGCAATGTGATTAATTGTTTATGTCTGTTGTGTTGAGAAAGGGTTGAAGGCTTGTTGAATCATTGTTGATGTAACTTCATGTTTGTGTGGTTGTGAACTGTGCGATGTTATGAAAATGTTCATCTCCTCATTATATGTGTGAACTTGTCATCTGCATTATTCTGAGGCATTGGTTGTGACAAGTGTTATGTGCATTGAGAAAGAATGGGTACTTAAGAGGATGTACCATTTCGAGGGACGTATCGCGCGCCGCGATGGATACTACATTTCGAGGGACGTATCGCGCGCCGCGATGGATACTATATTTCGAGGGACGTATCGCGCGCCGCGATGGTTACTATATCGAGGGTCGTGTCGTGCGCCGCGACAGATGCATGGACAGAATTGTCCCCCATGGGTCCCGGACTGAGAGACAGCGGGTGTGTATCACTAGGTCAGACATGCATCATTATACTTGACATTGCATTCCATTACATTGCACATACTTATCATTAGTGAACTTGATATTGTGTTTTGCTGATCTAGTGATTGCCTTTTTGTGGAACTTGTGATTGTTGAATACTGAGCTTGTTATTGAGGATATATAATTTGTTGAAGCGTTGTTGTTGAGGATATGTAATTTGTTGAAGTATGTTATTGAGGATATGTAAATTTGTTGGAAGTGTTGCTATTGAGGATATCTAATTTGTTTAAGTGTTGATGTTGAGGATATATAATTTGTAAAGTGTTGTTGAGGAGGATATGTAATTTGTTAAAGTGTTGTTGTGGAGGATATGTAATTTGTCTAAATGTTTTTGTTGAGTTACGTTCTATGTAAACTGTGAGTTGTTGGTTGGGCTGATGTTTATGCAGGTTGTAGTTGTGGAGGTTCGGTTGGGGGTGGTAGGAGTACCCGTATTTCATCCCCTTAGCTTGTGTTTAGCCGTTTACTTGCTGAGTACCGTGTGGTTTGGTACTCACCCTTGCTTCTACAAATTTTTGTAGGTTATGAGCCTGGATTTTTGTTGTACTTGTCATTCTCTCCTTTTCCGAGGCTTCTTGGAGATTTGTCAGGTAGCTGTTTCCATCGCAGCAGACTTTCTTCTCCTTAATTATGATCTTGTTCTATTCTAGAAACAAGTATCATATGAGACTTATATTTTCTTTTGAATCAATTGTAATATTTTAGAGGCTTGTACACGTGACTACCAGGTTTTGGGGTTTTTATGAAGTTACTTATATTTTATTTCCGCACTTTATTGTAATGGTTGAGTTTTAGGCTGACTTGTCTTGGTGGGATAAGACGAGTGCCATCACGTCCATTTTTGGGTCGTGACAAAGAATTAATTTAGAACGAATATTCAGTTCATATATTACTCCTAAATGAGAAAAGGAACAAAAATGAATAATGGTCAAGAGTCTTATATCAAAGTGAACAATATTCTAGTTTATATGAAGGATTTTGACTACAAATTTGTATAATATTGTTATATAATTTTCTCATTTATTTAGTAATTAAATAATGTGGTGGTTGGATAAAGCTAGTAAAAATTGGTTTTCTAAAAAAATAATAATTAAAGGCACTCATTTTTTGAAATATTTTTGTATTTTGAAATTCAAACTGCATATTAATAACTAAAGTTTTTACATTAAAATCTAAGATAATGTATCATAAACAAATGACTAATATCTTATCAGTTTAAATTAATTCTCACTTTTATTAATAACAATATTATAAAGTGAAGTTAAACACTTCTTATTATTTTAAAAAAATACACTGAATTTTATTCTATATGAAAATTTTATCCGTGTTGATCTTAATATATTTTAACATAGAAAATGACCAATTAACGTATATAGGAATATCTCTCGATTCAATTAAGGATCAAACGCATAGAACATTAATAATTGCTTACTCAATAATTGAAAAGTGGATATATTGTCAATTTCTCCCATTTAGGCAATTAGCTTTTAAATGTTAATATAATTTTATATAAGGCTATTATAAATTTTTAACAAATAGAATCATGTACTTATTTTCTAATAATAACGTCTGTAATTAGGCTCGTAAACGGAATAGATACATCCACATGCTTATTTTTCACATTTAACCATTAAATTCAAAGCGAACAATCTTCCGTTTTTATGTTCTATTTATATATACCTTGATTTGATATGCGATTTAACAAAAAAAATGAAAAGATATTTAAAAAAAAAAGATACAATATGAGATACTATAGTATGAGGGAAGTTAATCAAGAATCAATATTAACTTAACTAATTGACTTAATATTATGATAAAAAATTAAGTTAATTTAGTTAGGTATATAGTATATACAACCTAAAAACTAATTGATGAAGTATGTATAACTTAGAGACCCTCTGAGTTATATATTTGATAAGATATTTCAAGTCAATTTGGACTTCATATTTATTCACATTGTATTGAATATATAAGTTCAATTTATATACAAATTAAAATGAGCTGAAATAATAAACAAGCATATCAATTTTTCGTAGCAGAGATATGGAAGTTCAACAATGACTATCTAAAAAACTTGATCAATAAAATAAATATCGGAAATGTGCATACAAGAAATGTCAATTTCTCCTAGCTAGTCAATTAATTTACTTGTATACTTATCTTTTTAGGCAAATGAAGCCAATAAATGATGATTAGTTAGTCTCTATCCCAAGATTTATCATGTTACAAAAGCAAGGCATCATTTTTGAGCATTACTAAGGAGTAGGTTTCTTGACCAATACACACAAAAGAAAACAAAAACAAATTAGCACCAAGTGTAGGTCACTTGTACATAGTACTAAGGAGGAAGAATTAAGAAAATTCAAACTACTCTAGAGTTTAATAGAAATATATCAACCTCTTAAAAAATTAAAATTACATAGAAAACATCTCAATGTTTAGGAACAAAGTGAAATATCTACTTTCCCCCTAGTCCTAGCTCCTCCTATGTATACATTTTTGTGTGATGGATAATATTCCTATACCACACATTTAGTTTTGGAAGTTGGGTGATTCCAAAAGGAAAAAAAAAGGTATCTGCTTGCCTATGATGCAAACTATGTTTAAGCTATAGCTTCTTGTTCATCAATACCCTATGGAATATATTTTTTCGTTTGGTATATGATATTTGCAATAAAGTTTGATTTTAATTCAAATCACAACGTTATAAGATCTATTTGATTTTAATTTTCAAAAGCTCAAACTGAAGACCTGTAATTAACAAGGAAGGAATTCTAACCAATCCACCACGACCCACGTTGATGTTTGCAATGCTCTTAGACATTCATTAATTGAAGTTCAATTCTTTTAATATGGTTATGAAGCATAAATAAGTGGATAAAAGAAGAAACAAATTATTCTAGAAATCAAATTATCTCAATTATAATTCTGTATTGAAATATCATATTTGATGTCATCCAACAATTGGTCATGAGTAGTTATTCCTAGTCTTGTTTCCTAGGGTTCTTAGAGTAATACGTATAGATATATTGATCATTTTATGGGGAAAACACTAAGCTAATAACCTTGTTAATTCATAATTTCCTAAGGTGGGATTTAGAAGTTAATTAAAAAAAATGAAATTAATCAGCAGTTGTAGTATCCTATATGATTTTGCTAGGAACTGGCAATTCATAAAAAAAAATATTTTTGCTACTTGATTATGACCATTCTGTTTGGATTAAGCATGTATAATACTCATTTTAGAAGCTTCAATAAATCAACAAAGCATATGCCAAAACAATGACATTTGTGATCAAGTTGTGTTTTTAGCTCATGTACTAATATATTAATATATAATAAATTCCATAAGATTACTCTTTTTTCCTAAGAAAAAGTTAGCTCATAAAGTCTAGAATTGTCCAAGATCATATAAGAAAATTAAATCCAATAACAACAACAACATATTCAGTGTGATCTCAATAATGAAATTTTGAAAAGCCTGCATATACGTAAACCTTATCTTTATCACAAAGATAAATAAGTTATTTTCGATAGAACCTTACAAAATCGATAAGAAAATCAACTCCCAACCCCCACCCCACATAGACATGTCAATTGGAGCATGGAGGGGTGGGGTGGGGTGGGGGTGGGGGGACAATCAATTAGCCAAAAATTGAGATGAAAATACCATGTGAAAAAAAAATAGATCTTGGTTCTGATTAAGTCAACTCCAGAATCTAACTTATGAGGTGAGGTTTGTCCAAAATCATATAAAAACGTGATGATACATCAAATAAATAAAGAACTGAGACGAGTCTAACTTTGATATCATATAAAAAAATTAATCCTAATTAAATTTGTATCTAACCCAAAAAGCTAGCTGATTAGGTAAGAGCTTTCCAAAATCATACAAGGAGAACAAGTCTCACATCAATAACCAATGGTAGGAATACTCAAATGATCATCATTAACGTCCATGGAGATGATCAAAGAGAAATGAGTACAAATATTGAACACTCAAACTATTTTCATACTATATTTTAACTTCCAAATGTTCAACAAGTAATTAATTCCATGATGGAACTTTTGCTTGGCTTGGCTTAACTTATATAGAAGATTGCTCCATTTAGCTAAGAATTAAAAGCAATTCCTAAATTTACATGGTGCTATCAATGGCATAAGCCTAGGAAAATTAATAACTCATTGATGATCACTCAATTTTTAGACATTATTGCACTAGCTGACCATCATCATTTCTTGGCATGTGAAGATTAAATTGAGGGAAAATGACACAAAATTTGTGGATTAGATAAAATAATCCTTCTTGTTTACTTATTTTGAAGTTAATGGCACAAAAACTAGAAGAATAAACCATATATGTATCAAACACAAAAACATTGAACCATAACAACAACAACAACAACAATAACCTAAACAAGAGTGAGTAGAATGTTTGCAGACCTTACTTCTATATATCTCGATAGGCAGGGATGTTGTTTCAACAGACCTCCGATTCAAGGAAAAACATATCGAAAAGTGAAGGAATCATATCAAAACAATATACAACAACATGTTGAGGCACAAATGTTTCTTTAATAATCCATATATATATAACAATAGAAGAACAAAAGTACAACTTGCAAACAATGTTCATATACCTACACACTAAAAAAGTAAAAAAGATTTTCACTTAATGTGTGTAAATATATGCACATATTTCTAGAGATAGATATTGAAGTTTTTCTAATGAACAAACTTAAACATTTTACTCACCAATTGGTCCCCTATTTTCCCCTTTTGCCTTCTGAATCAAGCACTTCAATGAGTAACCACTTTTCCACTTGATCTTTGTACACCATGACCATTTCTTCAAACTACTAAGTATAGAAATAAAAATTGATCTCTAACGACAATTAATTAATGATTACTATAACCAAGACGAAGCTCCAAATCGAGTTCACTTTCATCCACATCTTTCTTGCCTCCTCCTTCTTCATCATCATCATCATCAATAAGTGTAGATCCAACTCTCAAACTAAGGTTATTACCATCATAATAATTTTCATGCCTCGTACGCGATCCATCGTGGTGTTGATTATAAACATGTTGGTTATAACTAGGGTTTTGAGGTAATTGAAAATGAAATTGATAACTATTCATTTGTGCCCTAGAATAGTGATCATGATGTTGTAATTCATCATGACTTGAAATAGGTGCATAATTATTATTATTATTATTATTATACCTTGAATTATCAAAGACATAATTAGCTTCCTTGGATAATTTTGTTGAAGATTCTTGATTATTTTGCTTGGCTTTCAACTTGTCTTTTCTATGAATATTCATGTGACCTCCTAAAGCTTGAGCATTTGTAAACCCTCTTTTACAAAAATTACACTCATAGGAACGCCCTATACCATCGTTGAATTTCTCCGATTCGCGATCGATCGTTGTGTCTTCACTTGAGCTATCGGAATAGTTGTTCATTTTTTCCGATGCCATTTGATGATGGATGAAATTATGGTTTCAAGGTCGAAAAAATCAGAAACAGACTCGAAAATGAAACCCTTTCTCTTTGTGTTTTTAAAAATTGCACTTTTTTTTCTTTTAGGGATTGCAAATCGAAGTAGTTTTGGTAATACTTTAGTATAGTTGAAATGATCATTTTATAAGGACAATGACAAGGACAATAGAGAAATTTTTGTTTAGTTTTTAGGTAAAGATTACTTTTTCTTTATTTATTGTATTTTAGTTGAAATTTGGACTAGTTTTACTATCCTGCCGGCTTCCTATATACTTGCTTTCTTTCAATTATTATTCATTTATAAAAACAGCTTCGGAATGAAATGTAAGGTAATACTATGTATAATAGCGAATTTAGAGAAAAAATAGGGCATTGGCACCCGTGCTCTCATCGTAAAATCATATTTTATATATATATATATATATATATATATATATATATATATATATATAATAATTATATTGTAGCATACGTACTACAAAAAATCTAAATGGTTCATATGATTAAATGTTGAGCTTTTAACCTTGAGAATTAAGGATTGTCACGTCAATACATTACTTGGTATAACCATGTTCAAGAAATCCTAGATGCGCCGCTGACTATATAGGTAGATTTTATGACCGGACTCTTTTCTAGACCCTGTATTACTTGGTATAACCATGTTCAAGAAATCCTAGATGCGCCGCTAACTATATAGGTAGGTTTTATGACCGAACTCTTTTTTAGACCCTATGTATAAGCGGGACTTTAATGTATCGATAGAAATATCCTTTATTTATAAATATAAACACTTAGAATGAATGTATTTTATTAGTTTATTAATTATTTTATTTGTCTCATATATCAATTTGTCCCCCCAAAAATGTCACACTATCGTATTTATAAAAAAAATGGATCTTGATTTGTTTTTTAATTTTGATTTAGCCTAAATGAGATGATTTCAGTTTTAACCTTCTCAAATCACAAATTTCAGAAGTACTTTTTTTTCCTGAAGTTTTATTCCAAGATATAAACTGTGATTTGTAAATGTTATTAGTGTCACTTAATTATACACAATTTAAAATTTTTATTCGCTATATTTTAATTTGTTTATTTTAAACTTTCTGTTAAGTCGGTTTAGAAATTAAAATATTTTTATTTATTGTTTTTCTGTATTGTATATTTCCATGTAGTCCATGTCCCAAATCTTTATACGTGGGAATACAGCCACACGTGCAGCAGTGACTAAATTTATTAAATTTAGTAATTTTCTTACGCCATAATTTTTTTATTGTTTTGTCTTTTTGTTCTCTAAATTTCATAAAGTAAGACTAATCTGATTAGTGGAGTACTATTATATGTTAAATTAGAATGTTCTAATTTGTTTGCTCTATTTTTTTTTTAATTTGTCTTAAAAAATATTTTTTTTTACGTAATTTTTAATTTTCACATATTATGTTTAAGATTATAATATTTGAACATTTTTAATTTTAGACTGCAAAATTTACTTCCTAAAATTCATGTTAAATGAAAACATGATAAATAAAACAATATTTACTTTTACAATTACTATGTAAATTTTATTTGTGTACTTTTTATGGAGAAATATTTTTTATGACAAAAAATGATCAAATTATATTCATTTAATTCATAATTGACATATAAAATATGTAATTATGAATTTAATATGGGCAACTTTCACATATAGCAAACAAAAAATTCATATTTTGTATAATATAGCAAACTTTGCATAATTACGCTCCATAGTAAACATAAAAACTGTATAATTCGCTATACATATACAAGTGTATAATTCGCTGGTCTAAATTGTATAATTCCCTGGCCTAAATTGTATAATTCGCTGGCCTATTTCGCTGCAATTGTATAATTTGCTTTGCATATAGTTGAATCGAATTAAAATGTATGTATATTGCATAATTATAAGTGTATAGCAAAAAGATATATGTTTTTCTCGCTTTATACAAAAACAGAAACACAATATATACACTTCTGTTGTATAAAGCTAGAGAAAATTGTATTTCACTACAATTGTATAATTCGCAATTGTATAATTCGTTGGCCTTTTTCTCTGCAATTTTTGAAGTAAAATGTTTGTAAATTGTATAATTAAGTGTATAACACGAAGATATACATTTTTGCATGTGTATATACAATTTTCTCTCACTTTATACAAAACAGAAACAGAATTATACACTTCTGTGTATAAAGCGAGAGAGGCGAGCGAGAATGGAGAGTGGCGAGTGAGATTCCTGGGAGAGAGACGCTGGCAAATTTTTAGATAATGTTTGCTATGGAGCACAATTAAATCAAACCCTAGCTATTCCATTTAATTTAGGTTATTTGTTTGCTATTTTATACAATTTTCCCATTTAATAATATACCAAATATCATATGTATACAAACTCTACTTTGTCACACCTCTTCTAATATCTAATAATAATATTAATGAACAACTTTTATATCATTAATACAGTTCAAACGATAATTACTTTGTTTTTTCATGTTACTTCGTCAAATTTGGTATTGAGGATAAATTTTGTTGTCAACTTAATTTGTATTAAAAATATTAATTTTCATATAATGAATTTGTTTAATAGTGATCTCTTCGAATTGTCCTCCGCCAAAGAAGTACATAAGATTCTCAAGAGTCTCACAAATCTTGGAATTTCGTCCTTAATTTCTACTAATTTTAATTATAATAATGAAGTTGTCATTAGCAATGGCGGAGCCAGAATATTCAATAAGGAGGTTCAAAATCTGAAAAAAATAGACACACGAAATAATCGAAGGAGATTCGACATCTATGATATATGATCCTAAAAAATCATTTTAATCATATTAAAATAAGTCAATTTAAACAGACTCTGAGTCGGAAAAATAATGTTGATTATAACATGTCTTGTTGCGCCTCCATAGCTTTGCTATAAATTAATGATTTAATCGGCCAATGACGCGTTTAATTAAGGATTGAAACAATCAAATATTATTATTATATGACAATGTCTTAATAACGAAATTAGTGTTAGAAGACGGCAAAATTAGTCAAAAATGCAAATCCAGTTAAGATTACAAAGATTTAAATATTTAGAGGACAAATCGAAGTTGAAGAATTAATGAAAGTTACACAAGTGGAGTTTCTAATGCATCTTATTTAATTGACCTAGTCCTTTAGTGTTCCTTTCGAAGTCTGTTCATTTTGAAATAACTTCACATATGTGGTACGTTAAGATAAATATCAAAAGTTTTATATTGTCTAAACTTCGAGCGCTTCTATCTTAAGTTTATCGAAACGTTTATGAACTTCTGTCATATGAGTATAATGATAGACAAATATGTCTCAACTTCAAGTATATTTATCTGAAATTCTACGATTTGTGTATTGTAACTTTAGACTTCTCATGTCTATAGTTATTCCGAAATAAGTAGACTTGTAAATATTTACACATCGATTTAAATGGTGATTCTAAAGTTGGATATAGTTTGAAGCCCATATATCAACATTTGGGCCCAAATTGTTTGAAGCCCAACTAATTATAGTTTGGGCCGATTTAACTTCAAATTAAGTGTTGAATTTGGGCTTTCCAAATTTTAACAAGTTTTTTGCAGTCGAAGAGCCCATACATTTTATATAAAATTGCCAATTTAGAAACTAATTTAGCTTTTTAAAATTTTCATTTTAAAAAGTTGTATTTGTGTAATTTTTTACTTTTTTTTTCTCTATATATTCGATAATGATCTAATATTTTTTTTGGGTTTCCAACCTAGTGTCTTATATCTACATTGGAGCCCGATTAAATTTGAATTCTTGTTTGGAGTCCCACATTGGGGCAGAGATAAAGTATTTTTTAACAAAGACGACTCCATACCTAGAGAGAATCAAACTCGAAACCCCTTATTAAGAATGAAGGAGTACTTACAACTAAACCACAATCGTTATCGGTGAAAAGTATTTAATATCAAATAGGAAAAAATGAGTTCTCTTCACTTTTTGGGCAGAGCTTTTTGCTCTTTTTATCACACCAACCATTTATTATGATCAAATATTTAACAATAAAAAATTTCAGTAAAACACTATCTGACTTACCAACATTATTATTAAACTTTAATAAACAATTGTTTTTTCGAAATTACTTTTCACTCAGACCAAACAATATAAATTATTTTTTCCAAAAATTGAATCATTTTTCAAAACATTTTTACTTTCGTGGCAACACTTTTGTGCATTACCACAACAAAAAAAGACATTTAGTCGAAATAGACTTTTTCCGATAGAAATATTTATGATCGTAATAATAGTTAACAATAATTGAACTAATATCATTACATTTGGAGTCATTAAAGCCCTTAGCAACATTTACATAAAGTACTAATTATACATATTCATATTTACTGTTATCACAACATTTAATATAACGATAATTATATTATTATTATGGCAAAATTGTTTACTTATCATAGCATGTTGTTTTGTTAGTGAAAGCTATGCTTGGTAGGGTGAATTATTTGGGTGAAGTAAATTAAAGAAGATGTTGATGAATTGCTCTACCTTTTCCCATACCTTTTCATTTTCAGAGTGTCACTATAATATATAGTACAAAATTTAGCATCGATTTTCGAGCCTGAATATCCCACCTCGTGATGAAAATGAAAGGGATCGAAAACTACCACATTAAACTACTGGATTAAAAAAAAAAAAAACTAAAAGTAAACATTATATAATTGTTCTTTTTGTTGTATAAGAAAATGTTATAGTTTATATTCAAAAATAAAAGAATTTTTATTTACCTCATGTATACCAACTCTTACATTTTAATATAAGTCTTTTTAAAGTAATCTGTTAATCAAAAATAATATCTACTATGCAAATGGTTGCGATTCGCGAAGGAGTCGATAACCAGATTAGAATGTTCACTTATATATGGAGCTTGTCTTGTTGGGATCGCTATTTTGGTCTGAGAAAATGATATTCAATTTTCAAGAAACTTGTTTATCTAAGTCTAGATAAATGATTGGATCGAAACATTTTGACCAACCCTAAATGACCTTTGAGATAAGCGGGGTCGAACCACTAACATTCGAAATACTTTGACCTAACCCTAACCCTAGATGACCTTCATATGAGAATGCTCTTTGTTTCTCTTTCTATTTCTCATATATAAAAATATAAAAATTATTTGAGCTCATAACAATAAAATAAAATAATTCCAAAAGAGAATTTTTAAAGTTTTGTTGTTGGACTTTTTGTTTAGAATAGCAAGACATGGTATGATGAAAGAACACAAGAGACATGACGTTTAAAGGGTCAGAATAATTCAAGTGATGTACTGTCTTCAGAGATCATTGTCAAGGCTATTAACTCACATATTTGAATGTGCCATTTAGCATTCAATTTTTGTTTTGGACTCATCATTCATCACTTCCATTCAATACCTATACCTAGACTTTTCTTTGACCATCACTTGCTTTTCTTGTCTTGCACCACATCAAAGAATCTCCGGATCATACTTACGGGATTATACTGAATGGTTATTGTTATTATAGTTAGTAAAACATTCTATCGAGGAATTAAGATTGACTGAGTTATAAGCATGTAAAGCCTCCAATTGATCGACTGAACTGGTTCGATCCTAACTCTTTATTTGATAAGATTAATATAAGATTCGGAGAAGGGCCTAAAATACCCTTAAAGTATTGAAATTGGTACAAAATTACCCTCCATCCATCTATTGGCTCCAAAATACCCTTCCCATCCACCTATCGGCTCAAAAATACCCTTGTCATCCACCTTTTGGTTCAAAATTGACCACTTATTTAACGGTTTTATATTTAAACTATTTAAATATTTTTTAAAATACGTGGTGCTCAACTATTTGATATAATTTAACTTATTTGTATAATTTATCAACTATTTGTTATAATTTAACTTATTTGTATAATTTATCAACTATTTATTATAATTTAACTTATTTGTATAATTTATAAATCAATTTATTACCCATCAATTACTAATTAAATTCCTCTTAATAAATCCATCACATTATTAATGCAAGCTATTGCCAATTGAGTGTTTTTAAAAATTATAGAAGTAAATTATCATACATTCAAGTGGCTAAATAAAAATCACCGATTACTAACTAAACCTCACTCAATTAATAATCCAATTCTAATATCAAAATCGTCATAAACACTACTAAAACACGATGAAATTATAGATTCCTGAAAATGACATCCAAAATTATTTGAGTCAGAATCGAAACCCCAATTAAATTTAGGTTGAGCCTCTTATTTAGGAGGACACTTTCTTTAAAAATTGAATTAGAAATTTATTATTAAAGGTAAATAAGTAATACATCCCGTATGCACTATTTTAAAATATAATTTTATAATTATTTATTATTTGTTTTAAAACCTTTAATATATTATTTTGAAAAAAAGTTACCTATGAAGTAACATCACATAATTGAGACGTAAGAATATATTAAGATGAACATAGTCAGACTTTTAAGTTTATCGGTGATTTTTATTTAGCCACTTGAATGTATGATAATTTACTTCTATAATTTTTAAAAACACTCAATTGGCAGTAGCTTGCATTAATAATGTGATGGATTTATTAAGAGGAATTTAATTAGTAATTGATGGGTAATAAATTGATTTATAAATTATACAAATAAGTTAAATTATAATAAATAGTTGATAAATTATACAAATAAGTTAAATTATAACAAATAGTTGATAAATTATACAAATAAGTTAAATTATATCAAATAGTTGAGCACCACGTATTTTAAAAAATATTTAAATAGTTTAAATATAAAACCGTTAAATAAGTGGTCAATTTTGAACCAAAAGGTGGATGACAAGGGTATTTTTGACCCGATAGGTGGATGGGAAGGGTATTTTGGAGCCAATAGATGGATGGAGGGTAATTTTGTACCAATTTCAATACTTTAAGGGTATTTTAGGCCCTTCTCCGTATAAGATTTTCACGTCTATATAAAATCGAATATTTTTAGCTTAGACAGAAATAAGTTTGTTGACCTTTAAAGCTTGACCAAAGTTGGACTAGGCCAAGCTAAGCTAGTGAAAAAAATGTTTGATATTTGAAATATAAAAAATATATTTAAAGTAAATAAGGAACAAAAACTAATATGTATATATATGAAATATTTGAGGGAGAGTCTGAGTTTTTTTTTTAACTTTGACAGAAATTGATGTTACGATATCAAACTTTATGGAGGACTTTTTACCCCTGCACTATTTAATAGTGTACTTTAAAGGTATATAAGTGTCCATGTGCACACATTATTATATAAAATGATGCAATATTTATGATGTCTACGTAGACACATATATACCTTTAAAATACACCATTAAATAGTAAGGGGTAAAAGGTTTTTCCAAAATTTGATATCGTAAAAATAATTTCGACCAAAGTTAAAATATTTTTCAGATTTTTTTCTCAATATTTGATATAAAGTATACATTGACTATACACACACACACATAGTAGCAGAGCCAGAATTTTCAATAAGGCGGTTCAAAATTCGTAGAAATAGACACACAGAATAGTCGAAAGGGTTCGACATCTACTATATATACATAAATATTATTCTAACCATATATAATAGTATAATTTTCCGTCGAAGAAATTCAGATGAACCCCCTTATACCAAGGTGGCTCCGCCCCTATATATATATATATATATATTATGATCTAGATGGTTGAATAATGCATACACATAATTATAACTTAATTAATTTGAATTAACTTGAGCATCATGCTAATTACTAACCGCCCATATTTAATGAACCAACTTTCGATCCATAATTTTTAATTTTGTCCATTGCTTGGCCTATATATAGTAGCATCTTTTTCTATTTTGGTTGAAATTAGATTTTTGTATTACTGTCCTTAGCAACTTCATATTATAGTAAATTTTCTTAGTCAATTGATACTCTTTTAGATCTAGCATAGACACATAATTAGTTTTTAACAACACTTATAATAACTTGTTATTGAATATCATCTCTATTTTACACATTTTTATTTTGATAAACAAGGTTATAATAATTAATATGCGTCATTACAAGATAATGATGGATCACTTTGATCAATTATTAGACACAGTATTCATAGATGTTCCCTTTATCTTTCTTTTTTTGCTTAAAAGAAAATATTAACAACTTATAGATATAGAGTTAATAGAAAGAATACACGCATCTTCGTTAACATCCTTAACCAAGACGACTCTCATCGATCGCATCAATAAATTACTACAGCAAAAATAACTTTTGCAACAACAAATGCATATTATTTCCCCCGTTTAAAAAAGAATGTCCCTATTTCCTTTTTAGTTTGTTTAAAAAAGAATGACCCATTTTCTTTTTTGACAACACTTTAACTTTAACTTTAACTTTCCAAGTGGTATGTTTAAAACCACAAGATTGAACGACATTTTGATATATCGGACTTAACTTTAATTTAAAACCATAAGATCAAAAAGTCTTCTTTCTTTTCTTAAACTCCGTTCCGAATCAAACTAGGTCATCCTTTTTTAAAAGGAGGGAGTAATAAAGACTCCTAAAAAAGTTTGTATTGAAATTAGTTAATTGTCATTAGATCTAATATCGCTAAAGGCTTCAAAGACATATACAAAGAGTACTAAGCTAATTATCACTAAAAACATATATTTAGCAACAAATAAACTATTATCGTTAATTATTGCCGCTAGAGATCATTTTGATGTAGTAAATGACGTAGCAAAATATGTTATTTAGTACAAGTTGTAGAATTTCAAAATAAGTGAATCATCGAGCCTTTGAATGTGAGTCATATCTGAAATTATTAAGCCGAGGGTATGCCACCAAAAAAGTTCTCTAGTGGTAGATTATCCGAACAAATCTTAACATCATATCAAATTAATTTCATATCGTATATCTAAACGACGTAAACCAGACCTACTAGGGTGTGGTATTGTCAATGATTTATAGTTTTGTCATTAGACACTTTTTCCCAAAATCTGATAGTTTGCATGTTCCCGACAACCTCTGGGTGTGAAAGGGCATCATGACATTACTTAAAATAGAGAATGAGAGCTGTTTTGGTCAGTAACATTATAAACAAGTAAACAACTTTCCTTAATTACTAGTACAAAGAAGCACTTGTATACTTTCCACTATTCTTTTATTCTCTTATATACATATACTAATATATATGTGATTTAATATACACTACCTACCAAGTACCACTTCTTATTCAATGGCAACACTAATTAATGACAAAGGTAGAATTTTTATTAAAATTGATCAAAAAAAATATATCTTTTAATAAAATATATGTATCTGTTTGTTTAACTTTTATATAAATTTAAGTGTCTATTTGTATATATTTAAAGTTGGAAGGTATAGATATATGTCATAATTTAGTTAAAAGATATATTAAAGTATTATATCAAAAATATAGGCCGGATATAAATATGAGCACAAATTATCGATGATGACAAGAACATTTTTAGACCAAAAAATTAACTGGGGTTATTTTTGTTCTATTTCGTATATTTTAACTTTTTTTTTTTTTGTAATATTTATCTAGAAACTTATCGAATACTTACATAAGACCCTTTTATATAGTAAATATCTTTTAGGCATCATGTCATGGAATTAAGCTCAGACTATAGATATTGAGAATGATGTTTAAAATATGAGATTTTATAATTGTGATTTATGAAATTTAAAGTTTCGTGTATCAAGGTAAAATTCTCTCAAAAATGGGCTCAACTTTTTGAGAAGTTGAGAATTACTTAAAAAATAAAATATATTTGAAGATAAATTTTAATATTTTATTAAAAAATTATGATCAAACGCTAATTGAAACTCTGTTTAAAAAAATGTAAAAACAGACATGAGGCAATAATGCATGACACATACTAACTTCTATTCTAGTACTTCATCAGATAGAATTGTCAATTCTTGAAAATTTAAGTTTTCACAATGGTTAAGGAAATATCAAAAGTACAACATATTCATTCAGTTGGTCCATATATAAGCTACATGATTTTTTGTAAAGCTCAGAGACATTATTTTCTTTTTGTTTTTCATCCCGGGTCCGGAATATTTATTGAATTCTCGATTAAATTTGCATCGCACACTGAGGAGCCTATTCAAAGGTGATTTCCCAATATGATTTTCTTCATACCCAGGCTCGTACCAGAAACCTTTTATTAAGAATAGAACAATTACACCACTGCACCACAATCCGTATTGATAATTCGGAGACTTCATTAAATGTTGGAAGCTATATAGTATATTTATATTTATCTGGCATCAAAAACATTTTAGCTTTACAGTCTCCAATATGATAAAAAGGCAATAAGACTTTATATGCAAAAACTTGTTAGTACCTTTTTATGTGTTTATTGTCTTTATTTTTCAGTCAACTATACTCATTGCCTAGAGGCAGTTACTTAGTACAGTAGATATGATATGTACTGTTGGTATATAATGCTTAACTCTTAAGTACAATAAAAACTTTATTAAGTGACATAACAACACCCTTAGTTTAAACTTTTTACAAAATTAAAAAATTACTAGAACTAGTGATCTCGATCGATATATTACAACGTAATTTTATTGCATATGTATACGTATAACATGTATTTGTGTATCGAAAAACCTTAGCAATTACTATCGACACATGCAGTTGGTCATACATACATCCAAAATTATACTTTGAAATAACATACATACATATGTATATATTTACACTCATATATAATGTTTTGATATTTTCTAATGGCTTCCTTGCTTTTCTCACATATTAAAGTTTATGAATTATGTTCTATTATTGAAATTATAAACTCTCATATTTTGAAGTGGTTCACCTATAAATATATAATTTAAATCTTAAGGTGGAGGTAGGTATATGAACCCCTTTGTCATAAAATTATATTAGTTATAAATGGTTAAAAGTTGTGCGTATATATACTAGATATTGAACTTTTTTTTTTTAACTTCTTCGTGTATTTACTTTTTATATTTTAAACTTTTTAACAAAATTTTGTCTTCACCGCTGATTCAATCACGAAGGCTTTAAAAGTTAACATGAACTTTTCTTGTAATTTAATGGTACTTCATGTCGATTCACTTTCCTGATAAATGCAACATTTTTCCATGTGCACCAATGCATTTTTACATGCTTGCAAGGCCATAAAAATGAAAATGATTGTCCTTTCTCAAAGTTTGTACTTAGTGTAGATCTAGGAGTTCATTTACTTGCTTTGTCTAATATAAATTTTATTAATTCCAAAATACTAGAAAGTAAAGCAATGTATCAACCATCTTTGTTAAAAGGTTCGATGAAGATGACATAAATAAGTCATGTCTAAGCATGTTCAATGTAAAAAGCATCTCGTTCACGTTATAAGGTCCGCACTCCAAGGAGGTCTAGTGTATCCTAATACAAGCAGAAGTAATTGATTCCACGACTTGAACTGATAATAATCTTTAGTCGTCAAATAAGAACAACTTTATTGTTGCTCCAATAAGCTTCCTCTTATGTGTCTAAGTAGACTATCAACACTATATCTTAACTATGTCTTTCTAATACCCTAATTTTTGGTATTAGATCATATATGCATTTCTCAACTCATTAAGGAACACATATAACAATATAGCAATAACATACATGGACTAATTATAAACATATTAATCAAACTCATTCAACTGATCATGATTTCAAAACTACAAGAAATTAAAATAAAATAGAGGAGAGAAAAAGAAACGCGACAGAAGAGAAGAACCTATGATAAGCTTTTCTAGAAATTTCAAACTTTAGAATCAAAAGCTTAAATTATACTCCATATTTACATTCTAAAAAGATAAAAGTAGAAGAAACAAACTAAAGAACATCAATAACAATATTGTACTTAGAAGACATGATTAATTTTAGAAGATTTACTAAGAGTTACAATACATACATAACATAGAAATTATATATTGAAGGAGACAATAGTAATTAATAAGAAATTAATCTAAAATAAAACAACAATATTATCTTAGCTGTCTTCATGGCAATCACATCTTTTAATTTCCATCTTCAATCTCAACTAAAATAGTGCACTTTTTGTTAGACTTTCTTTTATTTCCTTCTTCTTGATCTAGTAATTAAAAAAGGCAACAACTAGTCTAAATGTAACCAAGTCTAAGCTCCAAATCCAAATCATCTTTTGATTCACTAATCAAACCAATTCCCAAATCCAATCTCAAAAATTCACTCCTCTTCACCACTTCACTACATTCCTTTCCATTTTCCTCAAATTTAGCACTTCCCATTTTTGTCAAATCTCCATTTTTCATCTCATGAGAGCCTCCGCCCGCCGCGGTCGAAGAAGAAAATGAATTAGGAGATAATAATGGAGGTAATGTTGAAATAAAAGGAGGGAATAGTTTTGTTGAAGGAGAAGATGGTGATGAAACAAAACTAGGGTTAGGGTTAGGGTTAGGGTTTGAATTAGGGTTAGGGTTTGATTCAAGAATTGTTGGTGATTGAAGTCTAAGCCTTGCTCTATCTCTTCTATGAACATTCATATGACCACCAAGAGCTTGAGCTGATTTAAATTCTCTTTTACAAAAGCTACATGTGTAAGATCTTGGTGGCCATAAAAACCCTCCAACTAAATCACCACCTTGATGATCTACATAATTATTATCCCATGAATATTCTTTAACATTCTTCATGGTTTGGTGTTTGTTGAAGTACTTGCTACTATTTTTTTCCATGGCCTATAAAGACAACTAGGAACAAAATTAATTTTTCTCTTATATTTTAGTGTTTTTTTTTCTTTGTTTGGAGGGAAGTGGTAAGGGAAGATATATAGGGTTAAATGAGAGAGTTACTAGCAGGGCATAGGTGATGATGATATAGAGCTTACATTTGGGATATTGTGCTTGTATTAGTGAGAGACAAAAAGGTAGTGGGGTTGGGTGTGTGGGTGGGGGGGGGTTGAAGGGGTGGAGGGTGTAGAATTGAACCATTGGTGACATTATTTAGGATTAAAGAGTTTAAGTTTTATGTATCGACAGACAGTGCAAAAATATTTACATATAAATAGCGAGATGTTGTGATTTTTTATATATAATTTTTGAACTTATTCATAAGTAATTCGTGAGATTTGAGTATGATTTTTTAGTTATAATCCTTGTATCTCAATTTATTCACATTATGTTTTAGTCGGTTCAAAAAAAGAATGACATTTTTCTTAATTTAGTAAGAATTTAACTTAAAACTTCTCATTTTATCTTTATAATGACATGATTTGATCATACAAATGTTTATTATTTATTTTAGATTGGGAAAATATATCAATTAGGTTTTTTGAAAAAGTTAGAACGCAAACAAAGGAGAAACTCTTTTTGTTAAGCCACAAAAGGCCATCTCCCACTTATACTAATTCTAATAGCTATAAATCGATATTAATCATTAATATACGTATCTTTTGTAATTGAAAAAGCGAAAATGACCAAAAAAATATCCTCAAACTATTTCAAATAGGTAAAATACACCCTTGTCATTACATTGTTGGCTCAAAAATATGCTCCAATTAGTCAAATAGCTTAAAAATACTCTTTCCACAAATGCTTGTTCCAAACCAATGGAAAATACACCAATTTTACTGTTAAACTATTCAAAAATACTATATACATTTAGATTAATTGGACTTAGGTAATATTTATACTATGTAACGAAAACTAGTTGTAATATATTTTAAAAAATACCAACTAAGTTCCTATCATGTGCTAAAATTTATTATAATGTGATAAATTTTTGCCCTATATATGTATAGCTTAATTCTTGAGAAGAAATATATCCTATCTGGCTTTATACTGCCAATTTTAGCCTTTTGCTTATTCTAGGAAATAGAATCAGAGGATGTTCCTCTGATTTACAATAAATACAGTTTAAACCTTATGTCATCTTTTTTTTATTTACATTTCCAATGCTCAATTCAACATTTCAAAACAATTATTTTGAATATTTTTATGGATTTTAGTTTTTTTAAAAGAACTCTATAAGTCAGGTGGTAAATTGAAGTCGTATGATATTGAGATTCGATTAAATCAGGATGCAAGTATTATATAGCTCATTTAGAGGTGACGCTTTCAACATGATTTTTTCATTTTTAGAGATTTGAACTAGACCTCTGATGAACAATGATGAAATCGGAATTATCATTAATTTAAGGTTCAAAAATATAAAGACGTAACATGTATAC
Source organism: Solanum chilense (assembly GCA_032847665.1). Taxonomy (NCBI): domain Eukaryota; kingdom Viridiplantae; phylum Streptophyta; class Magnoliopsida; order Solanales; family Solanaceae; genus Solanum; species Solanum chilense. The sequence goes on from CM064971.1 coordinate 78,319,004, forward strand.
CTAGAAATCCAAGAAGATTCAACATCTCTGACTATGTAATATACATACATAAAAAAAATAACTTTGTAAAACAATATAATTTTCATTAAAATGGGTTTGGAAGGACATCCTTAATCCTACCTGACTCCGCCCCTGCTGATTACTAGTAAAAAAAATCAATCATTTTATCATAATTCAGATATTATGCAACTTAATTATTTGAAAATAGGAGTTTTAATATATAGTTCACGTCCATCTATTATAGGATTCCTTCTAATTATATTAAAGTTTTTCTTTTCTAACACATTACACAAACAAAGTCAAAACATTTTGTTAAATTTGAAAACCTAAGAATTGATGCATGTCAATATATGTCATTTTTCTCATTCTAATTTTCCTTTACGTAATCATTATTTTTGACAGTTGGATTCTTATTATTAATATTATTTTTTCAAAAAGTAGATTTAATATATTCTTAAAATAGAAACCACCAAAGACTGATTTTTAATCTAAAAAAGATAGTATATGCTTAACAACTGATAGAGAAAGACGATAACTCAAAGTAAAAGGCTTTTATTTGTTTAAAGAGATATGCAATAAACCTTGGTTCTAATACATAAAAGCTACTTGTCGATTCATCTTAATAATCATGACTAGTACTCTTTATATTCTAATTCATAGTCTGTATCTAATTTATGTGATAATATTTGACAAGAGACGAAAATTGTTTATTTTTAAAAATACTTTAAGAATTTAGGGTTAAAATAAATATAGATTCTCTATCGTCTTAAATTATCTTATAAAATAAAAATCAGAAATTTAAAATTCAATTATTATTAAATAGTTTTTTTGAGTCAAGGGTCTCTCGAAAACAATATATCGACTCTATATTGATAGACGTAAAATCTATATATACGGTATACCTTGACCTTCGGACCTTATGACTGGTGAAATTACACTGGATAATTTTTTATTAGATTAATCGGGCTAGAACCTAGAGGATCGGAGCATTTTAACTTTTCATTTTACTCTTGATGAAATCAATTAATTATATCTACATAAAAATCCAAAAAAAAAATGAAATTAACTACGAACTTTATCTGAAATCTCTAGTTAATGTATTGCTAAAATACCCCTACGTTATTGAATTTTCTTATAATTCATAACTAAATAATATCAACATGAAATTTTTTTGTTGTTTAGAATAAAAAATTATGTCCATCTTGACTTATTTTATATCAAAGATATATTATTTATTCTTCCCTTTATTAAATTTTCATATCCCGTCAAACTGAATCATATGAATTGAATAGAAAGTAATTGGTCATTGTTGGTACTTTCTTTGTTCAATTTATATTACTCATGTTTTTTTAGTTCATCCTAAAAATGACATATTTCTAAATTAAGTAACAGTTTAATATTAAATTATCTATTTTATTCTTAATATAACTTACACAAATTTTTATTACTTTTTTCTAAATGACAAATTTCAATTTTTTTTAAAAAAATATTTCGAGCCAAATCAAATTAACTCGTATAAAATTGAAACGGGAGAAATATTAATTAGGAATTAGTGCATGCATGTAATGATGAGTAATAAGTACTATTAGTTTGTCATGTCGCCCTTTGATTTACAATTCCAAAGTAAATAAAAGAAAATATCTATGTAGAAATATAATATAATGTGAGTATATTAAATTTTATTCCAAAGATTTTGTTTCCATTTAAAACAAAGAAAAAGGACTTCTTTTTCAGAGTCACTCAAACTATACAAAAGATCGTACTATGTTTACCTCTAGATTTATTTGAATGACTGGTGGCCAATTAGGGCCATTCAACTATAATTATTCAAAATTATAATTCATAGCCGTAATTGCAGAGTTATTTATTTAATTTTATCATTTTTTTTATTTTTTTTATTTTTGCTTTTGCAGTCTCTTCTATTAAAGGGTTTTAGTATGTTAATAAATACTTACTATGTTTATGTGTGAAAAAAAAGATGGTCAAGAAAGATATCCTTACTGAACACTGATTCCAACTCTCACAATAGTGTTATGGTTTCATGCACATACCGAAAAAAGTTAATCTAGTTCGTGTTGTTCGATCAATTAGTTTATTAATATAAGTAATATATGTGATATTTAAGTGTAATTTATATATATATTTAAGATATATTGATTAGCTTTTTTTTTTATTATATATATATATATTTCAGAGTGTATCTGGAATGTATTAGATATTTTTGATACAATACGCATTTAGTGAAATTCACTTGTATATGAAATATCATGACTCTTTCGCTTGCTTCTCTCCTATCTTTTTCCCCTTCTTCGCTCATCACCTTCTTAGCTTGATCGCTCACGTCTTTTCCTGTATTTTAGGATATATCTGATATCTCAAATGATTCACATGTATCTGGGATATACTGACTCTCTCCCGTGCCTCTCCTATCTCAATCGTCTCTTTTCCTCTCTTGCTCGTTACTTTCTTTTCTTGCTCAACTCTATTCGTATGTATTTTAAAATGTATCTAACATAAAAAGAAAATACATATGTCTGATTTGAAATATGAGGAAGTAATGAATCTGACATGAAATTATTAATTAATAAGATCATCACAAATAATATTTATGATAGAAACACTTAGGTAAGTAGATAACTTTTCCCAAAAAAATTAGTATCATTCCATAAGGCTTTGAAATATTCTCTCTTTTAGGTATTTGGTTGCTGATGAAACATCGATCTCTGTTAGGAGGAATGGATTGAATAGAATTTAAGGAAACATTGAAAGACATGGGAACTATCAAAAAGCCCACTCATTCCCTTCATTTTCTCCTTTGTATTTTGTAAGTATTTATTTGTTTGTTTCCAAGTAATGATGACACTTCTGTTTTTAGTACAACTCACCACATGTTTTTTTTTTAAAAAAATAAATAAATGTTAAAAGCATAATTTTGTTTACGTCGCGGATCCAGGAATTTAAGAATGTGGGTGCTCCAAGAAGACTTAATCAGTAAAAGGGAATCGAACTTAGCCACAACAGATGCAATGTATAACTTTGAGCACCAACAATCGACCACTATACAAAGCAACTGCTTCTTATATAAATATATATACTTAGATGCGAGATTAATGGATACTCAAACACTAAAAACTTTCAATGTGGATCCGTCCCTGCTTACATAGTTACTAGTAGTATTTTTTTTAGGATGAGAAAGCTCCTCTATAAACAAATAAAATATTAATAGGAGGGCTTGAACGAAAAATATCTGATTAAAAATGAAACAATATTTACGGTTCCATCTCAATCTTTTCTATTATTTGTGTGTAGTTCTGTGGATTGATCCCTTTAGGCAGCTACATATGATTTGATTTTAAATGGGCTTGGTAAATGGAGCCATGAGTTTTGTTTGGGCCAAGTAAGCCCAATCAATATTGTTAATGTTAAAGCCCAGTGGAAATTGGCCTTAAAATAGGAAAAACTACTATTTACACAAATATTTCCATTATATTTGTTAGTTCTATCTATAATTTGAATATTTATATTTAATCTAATTAATTAATAATTTTACCACTAGCTTTCAAGTCAGATGCACCTAGTGATTTTGCTACTAGATACACTGGAATAGGGAGAGAGGCGAGCGAAAAAAAGAACAAGAAGGAGTTGAGCAAGATTTGTCTATAATCTCAGATGCACGGAAGCACACTAGATTCACACAATATACATGTATTTTTTGTGTTTTATATGTATCTGGGATGCCAGATATACAAGCGAGATATTAGAATGACAACTGAGATGAGAGGGAGACGAGTGAGATTTGTCTATGCATACATGTGAATATACAGTGTAACTAGAATAATTATACCTAATTTTGATTTCTTATATCTTGTTATACATGTATCTAGATATATCTGAACGCACCAAAATATTATAAGAATTGTAATAATGCAAACTAACATATATCTAAATAATATTCCTAAATTAGTTAGATTTTTGTAAGTTAATCATTAAAATGTAGGGAATTTTTTTTAATGGAATTCTAATATAAATATTACAAATATTATATAAACAAATTATAAATGTAGAAAATTCTATAGCACAAATAGGTGTGTCCACCAACTTATGTTTCTTCAAAGAAGTTAGACATCATGTACCACGTTTTAAAAAATATAATAATAATAATAATAAAAATACTATCATCTATAATTTATATAATTTTCATGTACGAGGTTAACTATTCCTAGTATAAATTTATCATTTTAAACACCAAAAGTAAAAGTCATCTCTATTATTGAACCTATTATTTGACTATATGAAAAAGCAACCACTTTTTTTAATGTACAGCTAGATACTATTTAATACTAAGTGACCATAAATATTTTCTGATAACGACAAATCTAATTTTTTTTTTATGTAATATGTCCGGTGATATAATTAAAAATTTCGTTATTAATATTTACAATTTAAAATATTCATACAAGAAATAATTTTAAATTTTATATTTCATATAATTTTTATATATACAATATAAATTCACGACGAAGATGTTTAGCTGACCATTCACAAAATAATGCACTTTTTTTTAATCTTACTGTAGCTTTTGTGTTTTTAGTCTCTGATTTGCTATCCGATGATGATATCTTCATTGAATTAGTGAAATCACATCAATATAATTAGATTACATTTTTTTGAATATTTATTTCTATAATTGTACCATGTTTTTAAAATTTTATTTTAGTACATTAAATCTGTCAAAATCCAAAAGATCCACCATATCTAATAATATAATATTGATTTATTTTGCCTGTTGGTTACCATACATAATTACTTTAATCATCTTTTGTTCTACGTTAATTAAACGGAAAAAAAGATGCTCTTAGTGAATATTCAAAATTTCTTGTTTTTGTTTTAATTTCAACTTTTATTATGCGGTATAAAAATATGAAGATGAGTTAAACGATAACTATAGTTTCATTGTAACAAAAATAATATCTATCAGTAATAAATATGTACATTAATAAAAAAATGCTAAAATCATTACTGACTTTAGTTTAATGCAATTAGATCCAATAATGTTGCTATACACTTCAGGACATTTATAAAAGAGTATCAAAATATAATTATGGTCGATAATTTTTATAATTAAACTATCATAATTAATCAATTATTGCTAAAGTATTGTAAATAGATAACCGTCCATTAAAAGATGAGATTAATTCGTGTACGTAAATGACAATCGACTAGTAAAGATCATCAAAAACTAAATGAAAAGTCCATATTGCTAACTTTTTCTATCCTATAAAACTATAACATATACTTTATAAAATTTTCCATAATTATTCCACTCATGGAGAGAATTAAGGAAAATAGTCCTAGTATTCTATTATTTCCATGGTTAGGTTTTGGCCATGTAAATCCCTTTTTGGCACTAGCCAAGAAATTATCAAAAATGAATTTTCACATATATTTTCTTTCAACACCAATTATTCTCAAATCTATCAAGGAAACCCTAGATAAAAACTCAACTAATTATAATCTCTCCATACAACTTGTTGAATTTCACTTGCCTTATTTGCATGAGTTACCACCTCATTACCATACAACTAAAGACCTCCCTCCCCATCTTAACTCCACTCTTATTCAAGCCTTTCAAATGGCTTCTTCCAAATTTCCAAGCATCATTGAAACCCTAAAACCTAACTTGATTATATATGATGGGTTCCAACCATGGGTAGCAACTATGGCTTCATCATACAATATTCATGCTATTATGTTTTATGTTTCTTCAACTTCTTGTCTTGCCTACCTTTACCACCAATTTCTTCATGGGAGTTCAAGCCTTGCATCTTTTCCATTTTCTTCCATACACCTTCATGACTATGAGATCAAGAAACTAGACGTACAACCAACAAAACCACGCGATGAGAAAGCTTTTGCATACATAATCCTTAAGTCTTTTGAACAATCACACAACATTGTTTTGTTGAACACTTGTAGGGAGATTGAGGGGAATTATATAGATTATGTTTCTACAATAGGAAAGAAAGAGTTGATACCAATTGGACCATTAATTCGCGAGGCGATGATAGATGAGGAGGAGGATTGGGGGACAATTCAATCATGGCTAGACAAGAAGGATCAATTATCATGTGTTTATGTATCATTTGGAAGTGAAAGCTTCTTGTCAAAGCAAGAAATTGAAGAGATAGCAAAAGGGCTTGAGCTAAGCAAAGTTAATTTTATTTGGACAATCAAATTTCCTAAAGGGGTGAACAAAACAATTGAAGAAATGGTTCCACAAGGTTTTCTTGAAAGTACAAAGGGAAAAGGGATGGTTATTGAAGGATGGGCACCACAAAGTCTAATTTTGAACCATTCAAGCATTGGAGGTTTTATAACTCACTGTGGATGGAACTCGATTTTAGAAAGCATGAGTTTTGGCATACCAATAATAGCCATGCCTCTTAATCATGATCAACCATTGAATTCAAGATTAGTGGAGGAACTTGGCATAGGGGTGGAGATTTTGAGAGGTGAAAATGGGAAAATAATGAAAGAAGAGGTGGCAAAAGGAATAAGGAAAGTGATAGAGGAGAAGCCTAGGAAACAAATTTATTTGAAGGCAATGCAATTGAGTGAGAAGATAAAATTGAAAGGGGAGAAAGCTATTGATGAAGGGGTTAAAAAGTTGTTGAAGCTATTATATTGATTTATAAGAGAATGATGATGATGAATTGGATTGAATTTGGATACCTTAAGTAATTAGATATCAATAAAGATTGAAATAAGAGAATTTAGTACACAAATTGTATTGAATGTTGTAATCTAGAGATAGGTTTCTTAAGATCATATTGTCTTATTGCATTGTGTAAATGAGAGGATTATACCTCTTAATCGAAATACTGAAAAATATATACATAGCTTAAATTGTTTTGGATGTAAACTAGACATTTTAAAGCTAAAATTTACCAACACATGAGTGTACTGAGATCAATGAAATTATATTCCTTTCACCTTTTTCAAAGGTCTCGAGTTTGACTCCTAAAAATGGAGAAACCTGACATTTTCCATTTCAGGAGCCCTACTTAACACAAATATATATTAGATGGAATAATGAACATTGGCCACGTGATGATTAGTTATACATATATATTGTTAGGATATATGTAATTTTGATAATTAACAAAGACAAATGGAACATGTCAGTCAAAACGGTCAAAGACACGTTGTCTCAATTAGTAGAACACATACCTCGAAAGGTTTGTGTGCTGTTGAAAAATTAGAATTTATAATTTCTTAAATTATACAGGCTTATAATCTTTTGTCGCAAGGTTCATTGAATTTAGTAAATTTGAGAGTAAATCTTGTAGAGGTACATATCATGATTTTTGTTACATCTTTTTGAGTTGACTATTTTCACGTAAAAATAGTGTGTTCTTAATTAACTGTTTTATTAAAACATGTCAGATAATCCATTTCATTTACGCAAAAAGTTAAACCAAATAACGAAATTATAGATCCCATAAAATATTGTGTATATACTTGCCGCATGATGATTATGACATGCTTAATTATTATTAATCCATCGAACCCATTATTTCTTCATTATTAGTTTAAGTTTATTTTTCAACTAAGTGAAATGAATTTGTCCTCCATTAATAACTAGGGTCAACTACATTTTTACAATTAATATTTATTGGATAAAAAAAATTGCTCTTATTTTTTTTTAAAAAAAAGATTTAGACTTTTAAAATATTACGTTTTCTGACTTTTCTTATCAAAATGGGACTCTCTTACTTCCACAAAGCTTAATTACGTGAACAATATCACCAACGTGACATTTACTACTTCTATCAAATTATGAATTATGAATATGAATGTCACATCATCACTTCAATAATTTTCAAGTAATTTGAACTTCAAAAAAAAAAAAATAAGTGAAATTATGCTGACAAGTAAACCTATGATATTTAATTAGCTAACATGGCTATTGTTTGAATTAATTATCACTATCAACCTCATTTTAACTATAATTACGTGGACATTTCTCCTCTCTTCTTCTCTATCACCTCTCTCCTTGTTGACACCAAATTTTTGACCCGCATCGGTATAAATTAATTATCGAGCTTCGTAAGTTTTTCCAAATTATTCAAGTTAATTAGTTTTATAAATCTTGCGAAGATTAAAAAAAAAATAAAAAAAATATATAGTAATATAACTTTGGATAATATATATATATATATATATATATATATATATATATATATATATATATATATATATATATATATATATATATATATATATATATATATATTACATAATTATGTATATAAGTAGTATATATTATGCTTATCCCAAAAAACCATCAAAATATACATATTTTATTAAACTAGTTTAATTTAAATCACTCTTGCTATTTTTATAATTATATTACTAAATAAATAAGCTCGTCAATAAATTTATATCGAATTCATTTTGTTTTAAATCGATTTGTTCATGTTAATTTAACTCTTTTTCCTTTAATCCCTTTTGAAGAATTGAATTTGGACCCAATAGTCAACAGCCCATTTATTCTCAGATGGCCCAATACATATTTAAACACCCACTAGATTAAACCCAAACCCAATTTCCAGCCCAACGCCTAGGCCCAACCTTCCTTTCTAATTACCCTCCGACCCAGCCCTTACCCCTCGACCCGCTCCGACCCAAACTCCCTAAACCCGCTCCGACCCAAATTCCCAATCCCTTCCCCTTTCTCTCCCACAATTCCCAGATCAGAAAACGCGAAAAGGACACAGAAAAAACAGCCTCCCACGTTCTCCCCCACACTCCTCGGTCCCCCACGCTCTCTCTCTCGTCCTTCGCCACACTCCCCTGTTCCCCACGCCTACGTTCTCTCCCCACGCCCACGTTCTCTCTCTCCCAGACGCGGTCGCAGACTCCCAACGCCCACGCGACCTCTCTCCCGCAGAAAATCCTAGTTTCCTCTATAAATACCCCCTCCTAAGACGTCGCGAGGGGGGGGAGAGAGAAAAAGAAAAAAAATCTGGAGGTCGAATTCCTGGTTTCGGACAGAATTTGAATTAGGAAATTTTGTTTGGAACTTCTATCGAGATTTTAGAGAGTTCCAGTCACGAAGATTTGATACTTTTTTAGAGAGTACCTTGTTTCCCATTTCCGTTTGTCTTGAAGAAGTTTGCAGACGACACTGAATCCCGCCTGGCCTTCATTTTCTCTTCTCGTTTTACCTCGTTGTTTTGGGGTTGCCGTCGAGTCGCGCTGAAGCTGAAATCTGTCCGCGATTGTGTGGTGGAAGTTCGTTGTCGTCGGCTCGCCATCGTCCCCGTTCCGCTGCCACCAAAGAGGTAACCCCCCGCTCTCTGTCATTTCTTCGTGATTTTCTCGAGTTCAACTTTGAAAACGGATTTCGTTGCTGGGTATTCTGGATGTGGCTGCTGTGTTGAATGTATTAAAACTGTCAAATTTTGAGTATACATGGTTTGTCCCGGTATGTTTCTGACAAGCGTTCAATTTTTGCGATGAGTTGTATGTATCCATGTCTTCTTTTGCTTTCTTCATGTTTCGCTTCCCGCCTCTCGTATACGATTTCACTGTGCCACGCCGTGTTTGTCCAACACTCGATATAGGGTCTATTAATAAAAATGTTTGGTTCTTTGGTTCGAACACTTGTTTAAATTTTGTTCTCTGTTGAATCTTGGTTTTAGACAATAGGCATAAGTGCAATGTCTGCGAATGATCGTCTGCGAAGTTTGATATTGGTTCTGTTACGACTAGTTATTTTGGTTCTGTATCTCTATAACCAGCCGACCCGCGACCTTGTTTCACAAGGAATGATTTGGGTTCGGCCGATAAATGGTTTCGTTTTCCGGTTAATCTCTTAATGTTGCAAAGTTGGGTCTCTTTCTGTTGGTTTAGATCTCAGCTGTTCATCCATCAGGTATTCAAATAGGCCTCTAGTCAGTATATTTTGTGATTGCTTTAAAACTTGCCGGATAAAGGAATACGTTTGTTCTTATTATATAGTGATTTTATCGTTTAATTTCTTCTATATGACAAATGAGTCGATTCGTTGGCTTGAAACCTCTTGTAGAGTCATGTTCGGTTTGTTTCTATTATGTCTACTATCGTTCTTTATGTTGAGGTTTTGGTAGTCTTTGCTGTTCTTCTGGCTATTTCCTTAAGGAATACCAACTTGGCTTATCCGATGTCTTGTTTGGCTTCCTTGGAGTTTTCTTTTGTGTTTATCGCTTCGGATTACAAGCAAGTTTGGGTTATGTTGGGGTTCAGATAATCTCATGTCCATTCGGTTCTGATTTAAACGTTGGAAATGGCCCTTGAGATTAGTGAGGGGATGTCTTTGTTAAAGTCTAGTTTCTCATTGTGATGATAGCCAAACTATGCACCTATTTAAAGTCAAATAGTGGGGCTGTCAATTTGGTAGTTTTAAGCTATTGTTTTATTCATCTCAGCATGATACGAGACCTTTGAATGCCAATTTGTTCATGTCATTTTCCTTAGGATGTTTCATTATTGATGTTGGCAATTGCTATAGCCTTGCTGTCTAGTTTAATTTTGGGCGTGAGAGAGTCGTCTATATCGCTGGTTTGCATTAGATTTGTCTTGGTTTCGTTATTATCTCATATACTAATTCGTTTCCTTATGCTCCATGTGATACTCTGTCCGAGTCCGTTTGGTACTCCACCCTCGGTTCTTGCATTTCACAAGAGCCATAAAGGCTCGGGAATTATCTCTATCGAGTCAGCCCGTCAAAGTCAAGGATCGCGTGAAAGATTGAAGAATTGAAGAAGTTGGGAGAAAGGAGGCTGGAAGATCTTCTTTCTATTTTATATCGTATTTTGTAATGGGCATAAGCCCTTATTGCTTTATTTTTGTATCTTATCTCGTATGCCTAGATTAAGACAGGTGAATGGGTTAAAAACCCAAAAACATGTGGGTCCAAGTTTCGGTCAAGGCGAACAGAACCCGAAAGCTTGGACCCAAGTCTCTCTTTCTCTCTCTCCTTACTATTTGCCTACATGTTTGCTTAAATATCGTTAGCTTAGGATTAGAATATCTCCAAGCCCCACCTAACACCTTTCATTTTATCGAACTTAAGAAAAATTAAAACTAAATCTTAAAAACAATAAATTTCAAATTTTGCAAGTTTGTTTGAAGTAGAATTTAAAGGGTTCAACTAAAGCAAAATCTCAAAATAACATTTTGTTTAAAGTTCATGACATGTTTAGATGTAACTTTAAAGAAGTTCAAACTTTGGAATAGATTTGCAACTTACAAGGTAAATAAATAATAAAAATAATAATAATAATAATAATATATATATATATATATATTCGTGAATTTGGCTAAGTAAATTTCCATAAACTCAAACTTCAATTCGCAAAGGTTAAAACAAAAATAGTCAAATAAGTTAATCGCCGGAAAATCGTAAGTTAGCGGAGTGTCTTAGGTGCCTAACACCTTCCTAAGGCACTAATAGGAATCCCGAACCCCTTAAAATATTTTCAAAACGATTTTTTCTGTTTAAATTGTTTTGGAAATGAGTTTTCTTGATTTTTTTTTTCTTAAAAAATTAAGTGGCGACTCCTAAAAGTCAAAAATGAAAACGAACTCTATTTCGAAATTCATTTTTTCGATAAAACAGAAATGGCGACTCCGCTGGGGAATTTGGAGGATTCTAACCTTAAGATTAACGTATTTGATTATTTGTGATTTATTGTTTAAGTGTTTAAATTATTCAGGTTTTAACTGTTGCATTCATATCATGCATACTTCCGTCAAACGACACTTATTACATTTTCCACTAAAGGATGATTATGCGGGTTCGCAGTCGTTCGTTAACCAAAAATCTTCTCGGGGCACCCTGACGAGTGTAGTTGGCTACTTGATAGTCAACGATCGTTAATTGTCCCAGCCCAAGTAGTCCGCTTGGGTTACCTATTCCACTCTAAATACAACCCATTCTTAGTCAAACTAGGATAGAGCGGAATCCAAATCCCAACAATAAGTGCATTGGCCTAAGATGACCCGACACCCAGGGAGTGTCGAGCCCCATTAGAAAAGTCCACCTTGAGTCCAAAGAGCCTACGGCTCGATGGGACGCTCATTTTGTTGTTTTTGAAGGATGTATTGCGTGTTTAAATTAGCTATTGTATCGGGGGGATTGAAATTAACTAGTTGTATGTTTTTGTAGATGTCAAGTCAGTTCCTTCACTTCAAAATGATCACTCAGGCACCCGACATTCTTCGGGTATGGTGGGGCAATCTCAAGGAGTGTCAGAAGAGAGAAATCTCGATTTACTTGGGTCACCTACCTTCAATAATGGACTTCAAGGTATGGCCCACGTTTATCGAGGTCATCACCCGATTTTGGGACGATAAGAAGATGGTCTTCCAATTTGGAGATGTCGAAATAACACCCACATTAGAAGAGATCAAAGACTGCCTTGACTCGATTGGGACGTGTGGCAAAAGGAAAAAACGCCCCGATCATCACATTCTCCTGCCAGATAGGCCAACCGAGACTGAACTAAGAAACATATTATCCCTAGTGAAAGCGAATTGGTTAGAGGCCCACAACATTCCACTAATGAGGTTTTTCGAGAGGTGGGGGCACGACAATTATTTTGGACTCTTCCCGAACGAATTTCATGATTTCAGTACTTGGAGGCAAACTCAAGCTATCGCTTTCTCTGCATGTCTCTTGGGAACTATGGTATTCCCGAAAGATGAAGGAAAAGAGATCGACACACGGGTAGTGATGGTAGCAAACGCCATGTTCAGAGGAGTCAGTAAAAGATCTGAAGAAAAGAAATACTGCTGCTTGGTCCCAGTCATCTTGTCCGACATTTACCAATCCTTGAGTCTATGCAAGAACGGTTTCCCATTTTTTCAAGGTTGCAACATCTTACTCCAATGGTGGTTGACAGAACATTTATGTAAAAGAGACAATCCCCAGCCACAGGAGTTGGCTGAACTGAGTCAGACAAGTCCTCTCGATAATTACGAGTTCTACTTGAGTATTCGTAAGTTCCCAATTCACACCACCAGGGATGCGTGGGCCAAGGTGTTCTACGATTTGAAAGAAAGAGACATACAGTGGGTATTACCGAGATTTAGGTCTCAGATGATAGCGGCCCAAGGGGCCAAATTGCCAATCTTAGTCCTTCCCGGCATCAGAGGATTGCGTCCTTACAACCCGACGAGGGTGATGCGGCAATTTGGGAAAATCCAAATCATACCCGTCCAGGGAGATGCAAGCCCTTTCATAGTCGATTACAACGACAAGGACAAAATACCTTTCGCTAAAATTATCCTTCAGGAATGGGCAGGACGCGTCAACATGAAGTGGGAGGCTACCGAAGACAGGCATGGAGTTGGGTATGTTAACGAGTACAAGACATGGTTGCATAATGATTTGCATGGTATAGCGGATCCAACACCACGCACGGGTCGGAAAATAGAAGACGTGGAGACAAGGCTTCGGGTTTACGCGTACCATTTTCAGCAAGAGTGGGACCGAAGGGAACAGGAATTTCATAAGAAAGCACTGGAATTTGAACAAAAGGAGCAAGCGTACCAACTCCGGGAATTAGAAAATCAGAAAGTTTTGGCCGTGACGTCACAAGAATTAGATGACGCAAGGACTTGTCTAATGCGTTTGGACACTATTCTGGATGAGCAGATGAACACCCTACGAGCGGTACCAACATCTTCCAAAGCTGCGTTCGCTGAGCCATATGTGTTCACCAGCAAGTGCGTTATCCGAGAAGAAGTGGAGAAAGCCAGAAGAGGAGCTGGATCATCAACCCTTTGACTCCCCTGCGTGGGTTTGATTTTATATATGTATTTGCACTACGTCCCCTTCCCAACATGTATCCCGTTGAATTTTGATTATGTAACGAACGCTATGACATCTAGTGAAGTTTACTTTGGGGGGTACAATTACTTATTTAAATGGCGCGATACATCCTTCGAATCGCTAGGCCTACCCTTGGCGCAAAAGGGTCACATGCATTGTCTAGGACACGATGTATTTGTTTAAATGCTTGTGTGTTTATCTGCTTTCTGTGCGATATTATGCATTTTGTACTCAGGATGTGCACTTACAAATTTGCCTTTGAGTTGTTTTACCTTACAGGTACCTCTTACTGATCTGTGTCGATAAAGCTGGCAGATCACCATTACTTCACCAGATCAAAAGGTCCCGCAGATTCCTTCCCCAGAACAAACACAAACACAGCCATGGGAGAAAACAACGAGGAAGTCAACCTTACAGGTGTTGTGGTGGCTCAGCCCACCGCAGTAGATCAAAGTGAGCTGATTGCGCAGCTAATGCAGCAGATAGCAGATTTAAGATTCAAAATTCAGCAAAGGCAAGATACGCCTCCACCCGGGTTTGGCCCCGACTTTCTCGGCGCGAGACTTCCTACATACTTCCCTTCGTCCAACTTGGATCCTACTCGGCACCGTCCATCAACACCCGTGCATAACCCGTCCGGGATAGACATGGCCACCCAAGACCCTCAATACGCGTCAGTCTCCTACCAAACTCCCCCACCACTCCAAAACAATCCTCTACACCCCCAAAATACTCAAACCGCCACCCTACCCCAAAATCAAATCCAAAATCCCACCGCCTTCAATTCCCAAACACTGCATCCCCACTTGGCCCAAAATACCAATCCCCAAAGTTATCCGCAGAATTATCAAGCCGCACAAAACCTACCAAGCCCTTCCATAGCTCCACCCCTCCCCAAAAGAGCCACTTTTCAAGTCCCTGTCTCGGTCGAGCATGAGGTGCACGGCTCCGAGTTAGACCATTACGAGGAGCAAGAAAGAGAGTGGAGGGCGAGGGAAGAAGCAAAGGCAGACATAAAGGAGGAGATCAAAAGGGCAATGAAAGAATTGCAATGCACTCCTGACATCGCCGGGTTGAGCTACGCAGAACTATGCATCCACCCGAACTTGAACCTGCCTGAAGGGTTCAAGATCCCGAAGTTTGATACCTTCGGAGGGGTGGGCAACCCCATGGCACACTTAAGAGCATACTGTGACCAACTCGTGGGAGTTGGCAAAGATGAAGCGTTGCTGATGAGGTTGTTCAGCCGGAGCCTGTGCGGTGAGGCCCTGGAATGGTTCACGTCGCATGAGACTCGACAATGGTCCAGTTGGAGCGCCCTGGCTAAGGATTTCATCGACAGATTTGCATATAACGTAGAGATGGTCCCTGATCGGTACTCCTTGGAGAAGATGAAACCGAAGCCCACGGAAAGCTATCGAGAATTCGCGTACAGATGGAGGAAAGAGGCGGCAAGAGTGAGGCCCCTAATGACAGAGACAGAGATCGTAGAGGTGTTCATACGGGTGCAGGAACCCGAGTATTATGACAGAATCATCTTATTGGTTGGCGCCAAGTTCGCCGAGATAGTCAAAGTAGGCGAGACTATCGAAGATGGCCTGAAGTCGGGAAAGATAGCCCGAGTGTCTGCATCGCCTGGGTCTTCCGGGCTGGTAAGGAAGAGAAGAGAGGAGGTTAACGCCGTCTCACACGGGGGAAGAAAAGACCCCAGAAACTTACCACGTCCCCGAGACCGCTCCTACCCCCCCATCAAAGCCTCATCAAGCCTACCGCCCAAACTCAAACCATGCCGGCCCCACTTATCCAGAGGCTCATATTGTGACATACCAGAATCCACCCCCGATTCCCCACAATTTTCCAAACTACCCCCAAGCCTATCAAGTCCCTCCCCACTACCAGGATATCGCTCCTAGCTGCGCTAATGTACAGCCCAGCTATCAAGCACCGCCCCCTGCATATCAAATACAAACCCCAGCATATCAAAGCCCCCATCCAAATTACCAAGCCCCAATGCCAAACTATCGAACAAATCCTCACCCTAGAACCCAAGCTCCACGGCCAAATGCCCGCAATTACCAACAAGTCCCTCCCCCTCAACAGGGCGGGTATGATCCCCTTCGCCCCAGGTCTGAGAAGAAGCCCGCCAGAAGCTTCACCGTGTTGGCTGAAAGCAGAACTAAATTGTTCGAAAGATTATCCGCGGCCGGATACATCCATCCTGTGGGACCCAAGCCCGTGGATGTCAATTCCAGATTCTACAGACCTGAACAGAGCTGTGCTTACCATTCCAACAGTGTTGGGCATAGTACGGAAGACTGTATCAATCTCAGGCATAAGATTCAGGACTTGATTGACCAGGAAGTGGTCTCCCTTCAGCCCGCGACGCCAAACGTCAACACAAACCCGTTGCCGGATCATGGAGGTAGCAACGTTAATATGATTGAAACGGATGAAGACGGGTGTGAAACAAAGATGATTACTCCTATTGTGCATGAGGACTTAGAAAGGGCTGTCGCTTCTTTAAGCGTCAAGGAAAAGAAAAAGTTTGTTATTCTGACACCCGCAAAGGCTGTTGCCTTGGTGCCTTCAGAAACTCTCGTCAAGCCTAAATTTATAATTGAAATGGCTGTGGCCCAAGGAATGACCAGGTCCGGGAGGTGCTACACTCCTGATGAGCTTGCTCTCGGAGGACAGAAGAAGGACCATACTAAGAGGCCGATAAGCGAGGGGGAAGCAGAAGAGTTCTGGAGAAGGATGCAACCGAAGGACTACTCCATCGTCAAACATTTGGAGAAGACTCCAGCTCAGATATCTGTGTGGGCCCTGCTGATGAGCTCTCAGTCCCACAGGCAGGCCTTGATGAAAGCTCTTGATGATACATACGTGCCCTCAGGCACAAGCAGCGACAGTGTAGCCGCTATGATTCACCGAGTCATTTAGGGACATCGCATCAGCTTTGGCGATGATGAGTTGCCGGCTGAGGAGAGAGCCCACAACAAAGCTCTACACATCACCGTGGTATGCTGCGGAAAGATCGTCAACCGTGTTTTGGTAGACGACGGATCGGGCCTAAACATATGCCCCTTGTCCACGCTGAAGCAGATGAGGTTTGACCTCGAAAAGTTGGAGAAAAACCAGGTCAATGTGAGAGCATTTGACGGTGTGCAGAGAGAGACGCTAGGAGCGGTGAACTTGACCATCCAGATGGGCCCCGCGGAATTCGAGGCGAAATTCCAGGTGTTGGATATCGACACCAGTTATAATCTCCTTTTGGGTAGGCCATTCATCCATATGGCTGGAGCCATCCCCTCCACTCTTCACCAAGTGATAAAACTAGTATGGAGAAATGAAGAACTAGTTATTCATGGGGAAAGGAGCCGTTCAGGAAAGCAGGTGCCGATTTTGGACGAGACGCCGCAGACTTCGGATTTCTACACCGTGGAGTTGGTAAATGCCACCGATGAGGGCTCGGTGCCGCAGACTCCCATGCCGGCCATGTACAGAATGATTGCTACGGTAATGCTACAAAGCGGATTCGAACCAGGTTCCGGACTAGGAAAGAAGGCCCAAGGGATCATCAAGCCAGTTCCCGTCCCAGCTCAGGGATCAAAGTATGGTTTGGGGTACATCACCAAAGATGATGATATGAAGATGAAGAGGAGAAAGGATCAAGAGTTGACTAAGCCGATCCCGCATCTCTATCACTCCTTTCCAGTCCGGGAGCATGCCGAGCCTGAAGACGACGGGGAAGGAATCTGTGGCCTTTTTGAGGAGATTCACGCTGTTATCGAGGAGGAGGTCGAGCCAACTGGATTTCGCGACGCTGAACCAGGGGAGATGCCACAAAACTGGACGTCCACGCCGATCCTGATGTCCCGGACTCTTGGGTAGAAAGGAATTATTTTGTGCATACCAAAATCGGTGGTCGTTCGGAAGAGGCCCGAAACCCACCATTTCTGCATTTTCTTGAATTTGAACTTTGTTATGATTGTTTAAAAGGGCGACATGGCCTTGTGCCATGACCCAAGTTTGCATTTTGATTTGATTTAAATGAAAGCCTCTTTATTTTGACTTTGTTTATTCAATTGCTCGTTGTATTTTACTTTTCTAATTTTGTCTATTTATGATTTCAGTAACATAAGTTACAAACCTGCCAATGTCATGTCATGTCATGAGTTAAACGAGCAAAATGAGGCAAATGACGACGAGGCTGACCACTACCACGAAGAAAGCGGGGAGCCAGACTATGTGGTAGAAGAGTTTCGACAGTTCGAGAATCAACATAAGCCGAATCTGGAAGAAACAGAGACGGTAAATCTGGGGGATTCAGAATGTGTCAAAGAGGTTAAGATCAGCACTCACCTGAATGAAACTCAGAAGGAGATCCTGGTTCATTTGCTTGCCGAATACAGCGATGTGTTTGTCTGGGAGGTCAGTGACATGCAAGGGCTGAGTACTGATGTTGTATCCCATAAGCTACCTATCAACCCAGGGTTCGAGCCAGTGAAGCAAAAGACTCGGAAATTCAAGCCTGATTTGAGTTTGAAGATTAAGGAGGAAATCACCAAGCAGATAGAGTCTCGGTTGGTAGAAGTAACGCAATATCCTACCTGGTTGGCGAATGTCGTTCCGGTCGCCAAGAAAGATGGAAAAATCAGGATTTGTGTTGATTACAGAGATCTCAACAAGGCTAGTCCAAAAGATAATTTCCCGTTGCCAAATATCCATATTCTGATTGACAACTGATATACCGTGGTTTCACGGTATAATTAATACTTTTTCCTTAAGTTTAGTGTGTCCGAAAGCCTTTTTGTGATAATTTTGATATAAGTTTCTCTTTGTTTTGCAGGAAATCTGTCCAGAACTGAATGCGGAGATTTTGAGCGAAAAAACGCAGAAAAGACCACCTACGGAGCTTATGACGGTCCGTCGTGCCTGTGACGGTCCGTAGGTGGCAGCGTAGTGCAGCTGCTGAAGGAAGATGGGGAAGTCTGACCAAGTGTGGGATTACGGAACTTGTGACGGACCGTCATAGCCATGACGGTCCGTCCTGCAGGTCCGTCGTGAAGATCAGAGAAGTGATCCCAGTACCCAGATTCCAAGAGTTGAAGTATTTTGAAACGAAGACCCTCGACGGACCGTCGTGCCTATGACGGTCCGTCACACTTGCCGTCAAGGGAAAGAAGAGAGC